>VXBJ01003165.1:540510-563037 GCA_013400055.1 Nycticryphes semicollaris | reverse complement strand
GGGGGGGGGGATGTTGGGGTGTTGTTTGTTTTTTTTGGTTGTTTTGTTTTCTTTATTTCCAGCTTCCATCTATGGCTGGGCAATTGGAAAGGATATTTTCAGTTCTTTGGTTTTAATTTTTTTTTTTTTTTGCTATGTTTCATGGTTGCTATGATTTTGCCATAAAAACTAGGCATGCAGCCTGCAAACGGGGATCAAGAGAGGCAAAGGAGTTTGGAAGTCTTAGAACTGAATTATGGATGAATACAGTACAAACCTGATGTTATATACTGTTGAATGCACTGAAGAGAGGAGCACAAAGTCATGCGAAGTGTTAAATAAAAAAGCTGCTAACAGAAATACATACCAAATATATAAATATTGAATACAGTTCTCTAGTGGGCATGGTCCTGTCTTAAAATTTCTTTGCTGGAATATAATCCATAGAATACAAATGATAATGCAAGTGAGAAGTTTGCAGCCATTGTACCTAAGAATATTTTGCTTTAGATAAAAAAAAAAATGAAAAAAAAATTAAATTCTTGAGCACAACATAGAAAACATTTTTGTTTTTAAAAAGGATTGTGAGTAGACAGAATTTATTCCTTCATGTTTAATCCTTTCTGAAGGTGGAATTAAAACACACATCCCATTTCACCATAACTTTTACTTTCTTTTTTAAGACCTAAAACATAGCCTTTCTAATCAGAACAGAAAATCTTGCCCTAAGTTTAGAATGGGAAGATCAATTACTGTTCTAGGGTGGTTTTTTTCTTCTTCAAAACTTGTTAGGTTTTCCATGTTCCCGATTGTAATTCCTTTCTATTTAGGTACTTCAGCATGTACCTAACAAATAAGAATTTCTGTGTTGTTTATTTTTATGTATAGTAATAGTATTATTCATGAGGAAAATATAACCTTTGGCATTGTTTGAAAATTAAAAATATATATGGTTAGGTACTTCACTGTTTCTTCTTTTCTGAGGTCCATATTGTGTCATTGATTTTTAAGCAGAACTCTTTATTGATTTGGTAGAAACTTCTGCTTAAAAATCAATGGCACAATATGGCCCTAACAAAGTGGTGAATTCCATAGTGATATAAATTGTATTTTTGTTTTTAAAATGTAAAATGCATCCATCTTAAATCCTATAAGCAGTATTTCTTGTACCTGACAACCATCAGACTGTAGAGTAGGCTGGCACTTCATTCATAGGTTGTAAATCTTAATGAGACAAGATTAGTAATTTCTTCTTAAATCTTCAAATCATCGTGGGATTTAAAATTTGTTAGCATAGAACTGTGTCTTATGGAAATGTTAGTTGTTAGAAAACAACTTCAATCCCCTTCAATTTAGTGCAACATACAGCCTGCCAGTCATCCACCCCTCACGAAGAAGAGCCATGGAAGGGAAATGTATACGTTGAACAGATGTCCTGAGTCTTATGAAAGTGTGGATATTCAATTTTAACACTGCATTAGGGTCAGCATAGGCAAGGATAGCTTCAAGAAAGCTGTTAAGCCATTATTTCTGTTAAAAGGAAGATCAATAGCTTGGAAGATTTGGGAAAAAAAAACAACTAAAACCTTCATGTTGCCTCAGTACTTACTACTGTCCACCTGAAAATTAATGTAGATGTTCTGGAATAGATGTATTTGTTTCAGCATTGATTCCATAGCTTTAGCAGTCTTCACAGTGTCTTTACTGGGGCCTGTGTCACTGTATTTTTAGATGGTGTGAGTGCTTGTTTTCACCAGTTTTTATTGCTGCTGAACTTGGCGCAAAGTTGCAAATGAAAGCTAGAGCTATATTTTTTTCATATTCCATAATATTTAAATATTTACATCCCTAATATTTAAATATTTACATCCTTTAGCACTGTCATTTTATTAATTACAGGCAGTGACTCAGGACACTTCATAAATACAAAAAGAAAGTACCTCTGTTAATTATACTGTGGCTAGAATATAAAGTATGTTTTCCTATCTGTCTTTCTATTAAAATGGTCTGTGCTGGTATAAACAGAGCAATGTGAGAGCACAACAATTCCTTTAGGGTTTGGGGTGTTTTGTTGTTTTTTTTTTTTAATTTTTTTTTCTTCTTTGCTTGATAGAATTTGGCTGCTACAAGGATTACCACAATTTTAATTGTCACCTTGACATGATAATTCTGTCTCAGTCCTGTAGTTAGTTAGTACTGATATATTTTTAATATGTGTACCTGATATTTGTCAGTATAAATGAGTATCACACTCTTATCTTACTGGCTTCTGTGTGTTTCATTTTCTATGTTGACTGCAGTTCTATCATTTTCTCCATTTATCAGGACTGCATTTTTTAATGTACTTTACAGTAGTCCTGAAGAACAGTACAGCTGTCATTTTGATACAAGCCCTGTCGTGAGAAGAGAATGTCAGTCATAGACTTCATATTGTGTGTTGGCAGGTGTGTGGTATTTAACTGTATGGGCATTACTTTCCTTTTTTATTTAATTTTCCATGGAATTCATACAAATCTATCCTCCAGACTCCAAAGTTCAGTATAAACTTTGTCCAAATCTTCCCACAAATGGAAGGGGATGCTTCCAAGATGTTTTTCTGGCAGAGACAACAAGAAAAATGTTCTTGCTCTGGACAGTAGGATGGAAGAGTGGATTCCCCCTTCCCTAGTATTTTCTATGTAAATCCAGAGTAAATATTTTTGATATCACTGATGCATAACAGTTTTGTCTGATAACTGGGTCATAAACAAAGGCTAGTGGCCTGTCCTCAGACAAATGCAGCAGTAATGCTAAACAGAGCAAGAATGAGCTATTCCTGTAATAACTGTACAATGTTCTAGAGCAGCTCAGTTCTACAATCAAAATAGCAATAACTTTAAAAACTGTGATTCCTAATCTTTTTCTCTGTCTCTAGAAACTAACTAGGTGTGAGAATTTTGATGAATGTTTCAATGTAATTTTATGTAATTTGATGTTGCCATGTAAATCTCTTTTATAGGTCCCTTTAGATGGAATTTAATGCGGCAAAAGCCTTGTCATCAGAAGGATTAATGCCTGCATTAGCATTTCCGCAATAAAATCAGAAGCTAAGTGGTGCAGGCCACAGACACCTCAAACCTGGATTCCTCTGCTCTGCATTAAGTGCTGGAGTTTTTATTACTTGCTGTGGGGAAGCCATTGCCAATGCTTACAAGGAACTGCTTATCCCTGCTTCTCTGGGTCCTGTTTGATGGAGGTCTCCTAACGCCACTGCATCCACAACCACAAGAAACTGTAGAAGCAGAGCCAAGAGAAAATGTTGTCCCAGTGCCAGGGAGGAGGTCATCTGCCCAGCGAGTCAAACGAGGCTGGGTGTGGAACCAATTTTTTGTGCTGGAGGAGTACATGGGCTCTGAACCTCAATATGTGGGAAAGGTAATTTTTTACTCTTTCTTTAAGCGTTGAAATGACATAGACAAGTAGTAAAATGTGCTATAAATGTGTACCTGTTTCTGATGTCACAAATCTTCAACTGACAGTAAATCCCTTTGTTCACCCCCTTCACCATTCGGCCTCTCATACAGCTACTACAGACGTTATTTTTATTTTTAGTGCACAAGTTGATAACATTTACTTTATATATTTGTCTGTTTGGCTTATTTCCTTATCCTTGGTTGTGGAATTAAGCAAAAGAAATGGGTGTTCTGAAACATGTTTGTGCTGCACAGCTAACTTTAATGGAGTCTACTGCAATACCATACTTGATTTTTAGCAACGAATAGCAGAGAAGATTTAAAACAGAAATGCACAGAATGCACAGTTGTTTCTGTGATCAGTATGGTTATTCCAAGTCAGTTTTCAGGTAATGAAGATAGCTGCTTTTTGCTCTGTTATCTTATGCCTCAGTATCATTTGCTTTTATTTCTGATAATTCAGATTGTTTCCAAGTATTTCTAATATGTTTTATTGCTTCATAATTCAGGCTCTTGCATTATAGCTTTTATATTCTCTATGCAGACATGCACATTCAGACATGCAGAGAGTTTATGTGACTTTATCTCTCATTTTATGAGCACTGTTTCTCTAATAGGACATAACTAGTTTCATAGCCAACTGTTCGAGGGGTGCAGGGAGTGAATTTAGATACTAGTTTTCAAAAAGGAAAGCTGAAAACAAGACCTGAAAAATACAGTTACGCTGTATGTAATTGCATGTTATATATAGTATTCAGTTTAACTAAAGGCCCTTACTTAATGAAAATAAGAGGTCAAAAATTCCTTTCCTGGGTTCCCAAATGCCACTTCCCCTGATAGTGAAGTTCAAATTCACCTAAAATTAAAATGAGGCAGCATTTTTTCAGTGTAAAACCTGGGAATGTGTTTTGGTTTTTTTTTCTAAATATGTATAAAATTTAGAGAACATTAGTTTTCCCTCGTAATTCCAGGAAACTATTCTGAGGATGTATAAATAAAAGAGAAGAAGATTACATGGAGTTCACTAGATGATTTGACAAACCAGCCAAAAATGTACTTGGATATTACATGTTGGCATTAGAATTAAGCACTAAAGCATATTAGTCAAAACAATTTACCAAGCGGTATGTTTATATCACAAAGATAATATAATAAGATTATTGTACAGTCTGTAGAGAGGAGGAAAACTGAATGAAAAGTTAGATCTTTGTGATGTTGATGCAAATTACACTTTCCCTAACGTTTTTTGTTCTGTCCACTTGCTAAAGATGCAAATGAGGACTCTAATCACGTACAGTGGTGTAGCACGAGCAATGTGATTACTGTGCTTTGCTTTTTACTTCAGAAGAGAGAGATGTTGCTGCTGCACCACTGTAGCTCATTAGTCCTTACTCCTTTATGAAAGATAGTTTGAGCAGTCATTTAGTGTCAGTTCTAAACTACCAAAATACTATTAATTTTGCACAAAATTGTCTATTATCAATAGATTTGAATTTGAGCCTATAAGCAGCTTAAGAATATTTTCATTAAGAGTAACATTTATCACATTACAGATTTACCTGATGATTTTAACTAAAGACTTTTTTGAACCGTTACAAGTTGCTGAAAAGACACTTTTCAAATATAAGGAAAGATATAATTGCAGAGTGGCACACACTGTAGTGATGCTTCTTTGTAGGATAACATACACAAATGATACTAAATAAATAAAATAAAATACAGAGGGATCTTGGTGGTGAAACACAAAATAAATTAGGATGTTTAAGAATTACAACAGTAGCAGTAATTTAAAAAAATATGGTTCCAGAATAATCCAATTAATTCCAGATTATTTTCAACAATGTTTATTACCCAGTAAGCATCCTTTCAATGTTTATTATAAACTGTTTTCTATATATGAATAATTTTCTTCAATATACCTGAAAAAAGAACCTGCCAGTTTTGGCATTTCTTCTTTTTGCCTAATCTCTTTTTTAAAAAATCCAACCACAAATAAAATCCCTAAAAAACAATCAAAAAACAAGATGGAGAAGTTACTGTTTTCCCCTTATTTTCCACAAAGCTCTCAAAGAAGAGCACTGAATGGGAGTTCTTTAGAGAAATTGTGCTTTTAAATCCACATAGTGAAAACCATGCTTAATATAAATTCAAACCATTGCCAAGACACTGAAATACGCTCAGTAGTGCTAATCAATATCTTTAGATCTTATGTTATTTTTTTAAAATCACAGAAAATTTTTGAGGTATGAAATGTGATCAAGTTCTTGATTGCTTGCAGAAATAAATTTGGTTTATATTTACCATAATTCAGCTTTATTACAAAATCATGTATCTTCAAAGCAATTATTTTAATAATACTACTGTGCTATATTTTAAAGAGATATTAAGTATATGATAAGTTGCAAGATATTTCATGTGACCTGAAGTCACAGGGTTTTTATCTTCTTCCAGCCATCACAGTCAGACACAATATAGTGACATGTTCATTGGTGTTTATATTACATATTATAGAGCTCCTGCACTAATAATGTCAAAGTAATTTATAAATTGGAGTTTAATGCATCTATTAAATCAGCTGACAATTACACTAAACAAGTAGGGGTGACTAGGTAATTTTGGAAGCCATCTGTAAGAGAACACAGATTTACAGCAATAATGTCAGCGGCTATCGGCCAAAGCACTTAATTCCTTTTTATGTTTTTAGAAGACTGTCTCAAGAAGTGTCAGGTTACAAATCAAAATATAGTGTAGAAACTGATGGGGATTAGTCTAGTTCACAGTTAGAGATCTTGAAGTAGAACTTCATGTTGATGCGTTAAAAGCTGGTTAACCTGAATATTAAATCAAAGTTTAGAAATCCAGTGCTTGAGTAATATGGAAGAGCTGTAAAAAACAATCAGATTACCAAAGAAAAGGTCCCCTTTAGTAGACATCTGTATCAGCAAACACAGGCTAAAAAGCAAAACTGGAATATGCTGTTGCCATGTGACCCATGAAAATTGAAGGGATGCTGAAAGACTTGCTGTAAAACAGGGCTTGCTCATGTACTTACTTTGCTGTACTTCATGTGTTTTCCTGGTACTGTGAAGCTGCAGAAGGCCGTGCAAAATAGCACGTGTAGATTAAGATGAAAAGGTTATTGATACTTTTTTTGTGCTGAAGCTCATTCCTCACTGAATGGTGATAGAAGTCATCAGATTATTAGATCTTCATGCAAGGCCATGTTCCAGCATGTTTATAACCACTAACAATGTAGCAGTTTTAATTGTCCTTATGCAAGGGTAGCTCAAGGAGGTGCAACCCCACCAGAACATTATAAAACTTGGTTTGTTGTTCTGTTTCAATATTGACATACAGAGGCAGCATAATGAAATGAAAGTTCAAGAGAACAAAATACAAGAGAACACTAGAGGTTCTTCGTTATCAAGATAATAATAACAAAAATGTTTTATTTGTTTATATATTTAACATGCTTCTGTTTATGTATGTGTCTATGTGTTCCTAGTGTGTAAATGCATTACATCTTTCCTACATTCTACATCAGCACAGTTGCTATTAGCAAGGCTTTTTGCTGGCTGTCCTACAGCTTGCAGAGACAGGCGTATGGAAACTTGTACTGAACACAGACTGGGTGTATAGGAAAAGATTGCAAAGTCCTCTTTGAGGTAATAGCCATTTTTCTTCTGTTTTCCAGTGTGCAACTACTAAATATTCTCAGCTTGCCGGATATTATCCTGCTAATGAATGGCCTATATGTTTTGCAACACTTTGTTCTTTAAACCTGCATTGCATTATACATGTTTACATACAAACTACTACAGAATTTGTTGTTGTTATGATCCCCACCAACTGAAAAAAACATTAGTCACAATTGGCCTATGGCGCTATAAAGGTGCAAGTAACAATACGGTATTTTTCATCTGACTCAGTCCTGAGAAAGCCTCATCATCTTCAGACATTTCACCATATATCAAGGTAGAAACAGTGGTGATTTGGAGGAAGCAGAGCTCTATATCTGTGACCAGAAAAGAGTCCTTCTTTGAAACCTAATAATTTATCCTCTCCATCTGAAATATGAGCATAGAACTTATTTATGCATTTTATTGTGGATAGATTTTAATATAATGAAATTAATGTTGACCACCTTCCATCAAGCTTAAATCAACATCTCTTTCTGAATGCCAACTCAGGTTTTACAGTTGTTTTCCCTCTTGGGTGAGTGTCTGGATGACAAGGCAGTCTGTAAAGGAAATTTTACAGTGCTTGTGCGGAATCTGTTCTCAGAAAAACAAATTTACAATGCTGGGGCTATCATTTTGGTGTTATTCACAAGCACTGAGCTAGCTTGAAAGGAAAAATAAAATTAAAGGGAAAGAAATACATGCAGTGAATTTGAAAACTACTGTCCTTTGAAAAAAATACCCAGAAGTTTAAAGCTCTGTTCATAACTGTACCCTGGTTAATCTGATTTTTTAAATTGTGTCTCTACTAGATTTCTGCTAAGAGGGTCATAATAATATTTCATTTAAAGCTCTCATAATGTTTTTTTCCTAGCTTTCAGATTGTATGCTCGCAACTGAAGTAACAATACCAGAGAGACCTGTATATCATTTCCCTTAGACATTTGCCCAGTGTCGCCTTCAAGCAGATGAGAGATGTTTCAGGGATTGCGGCTGGTAACGTGTTGATTGACTTCCATGATGGAGGACATCACATTACTAATTTCTAGACAATTTTAATATGAAAGATCTTCCAAATAGTATTTATAAGAATGAGCTTGGTCAATACATCTTTAACCCACAGGAATTTATATACCCACCTCCCTCTGTCGACATCACACTGAAATTCTTGTTTGGCCTTAGTGGTCCTTAGATGATAATTCAAAGCATGATCAGGCACAATCACATTATCCTGGCTTACTTAACTGACTGGCTGAGTTTATAGCATGCACATTTTCAAGTTAAAGCATTGTCAAAATTTATTACAGATAAGAAAATTGATGAGGAGAAATGGGACAGTAGAAAGTATAAGAGGAATCAGAACAGGAGGCAGAACTCAATTTCTCATCTTGCTGTGTTGAGCTGAGACCTTTGTCTCTCTCACTTATGTCTGGCTGGTGAAAAAAGTGATGACTTTAAAAGCTTTGCATCCTGCATATTGCATAAAGTATATGAAACACAAAGCAATTTTGACAGCTGCACGTGAAAGTGTGAGGAGGAAGTAGAACCATGGAAATGCAGAACTCCCATGAGCAAGTCAGACTTACATTTAGTGTTTACTTTTCCAAGCTTATCTTTTTACAAGATGTATAAAGACCTAGTTTTACTGTCAGGCACAGGAGGAATGAGAAATTTAAAACATAAAATTTGCATTCACCTAGTGACTTCACTTATTTATTGATTTTCTTAGGTAGTACATAGTAGGAAAATTAGAAGCAAAATCCTGATAGTGGCTACACCTTTAGCCTGTGGTTCCTGCATTCATGAAAATTATATGATGAGATGATCTATAAGAACTATGATTTCATAATTCTATGAGAGAGAAGAAAGAGCACGTTTAGAACTAAGATCAAAATAGAAAGGAAAGATCAACTTCTTGAGCTGTAACCCACATTTTAGGGGATGTAAAACATTGTGGTCATTGTCCTGAACTGCTAAGGAGGTCACATACAAAAATAGTTAAAACAACTTGGCAGGGTGCATTGGCCGAGAAATCAGAGATTAGTATAGGAGACTGAAGCCTGCCGAGACAGTCATGTTAATATGAAGTCACCAGCTCTCAAAAGTCTTCTGAACGCAGCTGAGTGGATGGTTCTATTCTATGATTCTAGGAAGGAGAAACTAGCAGACATTGCAAGATCTCCTTTCTGGAAAAGCATTCGAACTTCAGGTAGGAAATTAAATAGAACTAGCTGAACAGCAAAATATGGAAAATTATTAAATATGAATAGATGTTCCTGGATCTGAATAATGTGTAAACCAAAGTAGCAAGGAGGTTCAGAAATGCAATAAAATTTATGATTGCTGCAACATGTGAAGTGTTAAAAACCAAGGGGATAGCACAATATCACACTCATTCTACAAAAAAACAAATTCTCAATAAGAAAAGTCAAGTTATAGAAATATTAATGAACTAATTGCTAGGTACCAGGAGACTAGTTTGAAGCTTAAGCATTCATATTTATGAGACTTTTTCAAAATGTGCACTTTTTTTTTCTTTTCCTCATTTTAAGGGGATACTAACTTGGAATAAAACACTATTTGAAAAAAAAAATAAAACAGCAATCTTCAGAAATTTAAATTTATTAAATTTGTTTCATAATTCAATTTATTTTTTAAAAAAGATGTCAAAATGTGAATATTTTTATCATTTTAATTCATTGGTTTTTTTGACTACTGTAGCTAATATTCTTGTATGTAAGTATAAAAAGAAATTAAGATAATTAGGGTTGGCAGAGTTGCCAAATGCTGCAGTTACACTTAACGCAGTTTGAGAGTCAGGACTCTGAGAGTCATTACACAGTAGACGTCCTAAGGTGCAAAAATCTCTGTACTTCTGAAGAACATCAATCAAACCACAACTCTATCTGATACAGAAAGCAATGAACTCAGAGCAGATATTGGTTTTATGGCACATACCGTTTCTCTCATCCACCTTCGTGTCCCACCGTCTGTAAATGACCTGTCTCTCTTCTTCCTCTAGAGATAACCATCCTCTAATCCTTCTGTCTCCCTGTATCTGACATCCGCTCAGCTCCAAAAGCTACAATTGCTTTACTTCTTACACAGGGTCTGTTATATATCCAATTAAATTCTGAACAATGAACTCAGCTTACAATTGTTTGGACTGCAGTTTCTGTTGATTTGGAGTATGCCTTGTATACCCAAAAATTTGATTACATTTTTCCACATATGTTGGTGAAAATCTAATGAAAGGATCATAAGTGGTCCTTATATTTGCTAAAAATGTTTTTTTTATGTAAAGAGATTAGATTATATTTTATCCACCTGGGAAAAAATGCGCAAAAACCCCAACATGAATGAAACATCAAAAAAAGTCTTAACAAAGAAGGAAAGTGGAAGATAACAAGACTAAAATTGAGGAAAAAAATACATAAAAATAAACATATATTCTCCTGGGGTTCCAGTAGTAGAAAATATTTTTATTATAGGAACACTCTTGCATGGTTTTATATCTATTGGCACTTGTTTCTGAACATTTACTCAATCTAAAATTGGATTATAAAATTACAAGTAATACAGTAATCTTGTAGAGTCATTTACAAACCAGAGATCATGCTGTTTCTAAGGGTAAAAGATGAACTCAACCATAAGAACAACCTGGTTGAAAATTGCCCTTGTCTTTCCAGGATTATTTTAAAACTCTGATAAATTGCTTGGTATCATTCACTGTGTGGCACCAGAAGCATGTGTGCTATGATCACTGCACTGCAGTGATATATATATTATTGTGCTACAGAAGCAAGAGAAGATCACTAAGGAGAAAGGTGCTTAAGTTAACACTGCTGGATGGCATTTCCCTCTCCTGCCCAGCCTGGGGGCTGAATCTCACAGAAGGTGAAAAAGGGAGGAGAAAACCTGGAGGGCATAATGAATGAATGAAGAAAATGTCCACCAGCATTGACACAGGCTGAAAGTAAACTCGATATATTTTTATTTATTAATTACTAGCTTAAATTTGATTTTGTTCTGTTGAAGGTTTTGTTTCATAAATACACCTAAGGAAGAAAACCCACTCCGTTGAGGAGAAAAAAAAGGAATAAAATAGATGAAATAAGATTTAAAGAAATACTCAAGAAGTAAGGTGGCAAGAGAGTTATATACAAATTCAGAAACTGTAGCAATAAAGGTGAAGATTGACAGTAATGGAGGCAGTTGAGATCCTGGTCCTTTTAGAGCAGGAAAGCGGGATTGCAAAGGATGCCCCGTACATGACACCCCAGTATGTAAGGTGTTCTCTCACTGCACTAACATTTCCTATCAGCTTGTTAAACAATGACATTTTTCTTCCTCTAGGTTCACATACCCATATCTCATTGTATTCTGAAATGATTGGTTCCAGTGGTGGTAGCCAAAATGTTATGGATTGAGTCAAGTCATTGTTAGTTTAAATAGTAAAAAATTCTTCAGAAGTACAATGGGTTTTGTCTACACAGCTGTGTGCAGTAGTTCACGTATTTACAGGAAAAAATGTGTGTGTAGAGAACAAAATCAAGCTTGGCAAAAACTTCTGTCTTCTAACACGACCATTAAATACAAGGTTATTTTCTTTTGTACATTGTACATTTTGGATCAATGAGCCAATGTTAACGGTGTGAACTTCAGCAAGGCCAAGTGCCAGGTCCTGCACTTCGGCCACACCGACCCCATGCATTGCTACAGGCTTGAGGAAGTGTGGCAGGAGAGCTCCCTGGCAGAAAAGGACCTGGGGGTTCTGGTTGACAAGCAGCTGAACATGAGCCAGCAGTGTGCCCAGGTGGCCAAGAAGGCCAATGGCATCCTGGCTTGTATAAGAAATAGTGTGACCAGCAGAAGTAGGGAGGTGATTGTCTCCCTGTACTCAGCACTGGTGAGGCCACACCTCAACACAAGAGAGATGTCGAGGTGCTCGAGCAAGTGCAAAGGAGGGCAACGAAGCAGATGAGGGGCCTGGAGAATAAATCTTAGGAAGAGCGATTGAAGTAGCTGGGACTGTTTAGTTTGAGGAAGAGGAGGCTGAGGGGAGACCTCATCGCTCTCTACAACTACTTGAAAGGACAAGTGTTTCATCCTGGACACTCTTATGCTGTCTTCAGTATACATAAGGATTTAGACTGGGGCCTATGTTGTTTAATATAATCATAAAATATCTGAGAAAGGGTGTGAGTATCAAGGTGACAGCATTTGCTGCTCATATGAAGCTATTTGTGTTAGTAAATGCAAAGGCTGAATGGGAAGAATAGGAAGAGAATCTTACAAAGCAGGATTAAAATACCAGATGAAATTTTATATAAAGTGGTAAACACTGGGGGGAGGAGGGGATAATTCTAACTTCATAAATAAAATGTTGTGCATTGAGGCAACTATAATCTCTCTGAAATGTGGTCTTGCTTTATATAGTAGTTGTATGCACATTTGCCTACTATGCAGTGAACGCCAAAAAAACAAATTGGATGTTAAAAATTCTCAGTAGCAGCAGAAGAAAATAAATGTCATTAATTTTGTATCTAAATTTCTGGTGATCCTATATCTTCAAGACTATATGAATTATTTATCTCTGGTCGCAAATGAGGACATGTGTCCCACACAACTGGGAAAAGTACAGAGACGGGTACAAAGGGAATCAGTACCTTTGGACTGACTACTCGGTAAGGAATGACTGAGAAAATGGGATTGCTTAGCCTGGAAAAGAGGATAAAAAGAGGAGATATGACAGGTCTCTACAACATCTAGAACAGAGTGGTGAGGCTAAAGGGGGAGGAATCCTTCCTTCTCCAATGCAAGATGGGGGACATGAAATGAAGCTAACAGCACATTCAGAGCAAAAAAAGGAAAAGTAATTCTTCCCAAAATGTATAAATCCAAAGCCAGTAGCTCCCTGCCTATTGAATGTATTGAAACACTAGAGACTAGAAAGCCCAACCTTCTGATTTTTTTTATTTTCACATGTGTTTTTTTATATAAATAATGCTCTGCAGTTTGATATTGTCTGAATTGATAAGGAGGGAATTCTATCTACACTGAACACCACAGTAACTAAGAGAGCTAGGCAGATCTGCCTACCTGAAAATGAAATAAAGAATTATTGATTAAATTTCTTTCCATCCACCCACTGTAATGCTCTTTAGATTAAATAGTTGGCTTCTAAATCCATTCCTAGTCTTGTCATTAATAATGTCTAATTTATAACTGCAAGGTGAAATAAGATCAAGGGAAAGAGGCAAAGGGGAGAAAAGGGTGATGCTGTCAGTTCTTCACAAGCCTGCTGTATTCATGGGTCATCAGACTAGATGATAAAATTATTAAAATAACAGAGAAAACAGGCAATCAAAAGTATTATGCTGTTAAACTCATAAAAATCTTTCTGCATTACACTTTATGCTCATTCACTTGTGTTCCCTGGAATAGATTATGAACTTGTTTCTTTGGGGAGCCCAGCCCCAGAGACTCTAAGTAATGGCTTCCTCCATGTATTAAATAATTCTGACAGGCTGCTCATTTTCTTTAATTACCTCCAAGTATCAGTAGTTAAAAACTTGTAAAAAATAATGGCATAAGTAATTAGCCTATTGGCATTACTTTTCCTATAGGCTATACAAGATAATAAGAAATGTGTACTCGATTTGATCACATTTTATGCATTCTACAGTTAACTTTGCATTATTGAGGAAGATATCAAATCTTATTACTTGGGGAAAAAAGCCTGCAGCCATTCTGCCCAATATTCACAAGACAGGAACCAAAGACTTTCATTCTGTGTTTGTGGGGGCTGTATTGCACTGGTTGTTAATGATGGACCATTGGCATGCTGTGAGTTAGATTAATATGCAAAAGTTATTTGTTTCCATAGTTTATCTCCGGTAATGTAGCTCAAACTGCAGGAAAAAAAAGTAAGTTACAAACATAAATATAGGTAAAATTATGCGAGGACTTTGCTGAGCCTTGCATTGACGTGATATCATGATCATGTGTTTAAATAGCTGAAAGTCACTTACAGTCTTAATACTCATGTCTGTTACAAACCAAAGGACAAGAAAGAAGAACTAGGGCCTAAAATAACACCTACAAAGAAAGATAATTGTGACATTTATCTAAATGCTGCCAATACTGCACACATCTTGATGGACTTTATTAACAAACCCTTTCAGAAAATTGATCTTCAGATTCAGGGATTTTAAAGTAAATTATCATTTATGTCACCAGTTCACATTATGCCACCACTAATTTTTAACCACCTTATGAAAGCTGTGTATCTTTGCTTCAAGAGATGTTCCCTTTGTTTTCAATACAAACATAAACTAAATCCCACGTACTTTTTGAGAAATGTCCAAATGATAGATTGGGCCTTTCATAATGAATTCTTGATTCTTTCAAAATAAAGAAGTGGATATTATCCTTTGTAAATAATGAAGTCTTGCCTATTTTTCAGGATTGTGGCATTTGTGCGCTACCTGATATCTGGAAAATCTCCATGAGCATTTTCATTCTGATCTAAAGTGCTTTTTTGATGCAAATCTTTTGATCTTTCAGACATACTGTACTTCACATCAGGAGAGGTCTTGAAGGGTACAAACTAGATCACTTCTGGATAAAAATAAGCCAAGAGGACGCATTACGTGAATTGTGACTTAGTCCATCGAACCAGATGAGATCTTGTCCACAGCAAAAAAACCTTGAGGTGCATTTGTTGTGAGCATCATTCCTCAGCTGCTCAGTTCTACCGATACACTCTTACCGGTTCATGTTACTTGCTAACACAGGTAGAGCTCGTGTCTAATAAAAAATAGATATGGAGAAACTACCCAAGGCTAGTAGAGTGCTGGCATGTTTAATCAGCCAGCCCTCTTTCCCTAAATTCTGATTAAATTTTCCAATCCTTTTCAGAGAAGCTACTGTGCTGAAGTGATTTATACAGTGAAGTATCCGCAGGTGAGGAAGAAATTATGCAGAATAGTAGGATGAAGTAGGAGAGTAAGATCTCAGTTTTGGAGTAGCTCTTTGTGATACTTATATTAAAATTTATACAATTTACATGCGTAAATATATCATACTTTCATGCTTGTAATGTACACATCTCATAGTCTACAATTCCTGAAAAGTCCAGGTACCAGAAAATAAGTCTTTACGTGGTTTGCATGAAATCAGGGTGGAGACAGGCTACTGAGTTAGAATAAATGAGTTTCCAAGGTACAGAGCCAAGAGAGGTGTCTGAACAAAAATTTCCATTGCTTACTCCTGTATATATCCTGCTGTGATGTTGAATCACTTTTTAAACAAATACACACACACACACACACACCCAATTATATTCATGGATTCTGGTTTAGATATATAAATGTGTGGATATGTATGTATACATGTATATATTCACAAAAATGCCTGTGACTGCATGTGAGGTCTTCAGGTGGACTACAAGTACAAAGTAAAGCCTCAGTAAAAGTTGCATTTACCTATACACCCTTTTTGGTTAATTCTCTCTTATTTGTGTTATAACATGTTCATCTATTAATTTTTGCAATGTAAAAAAAAAACCCAAACATACAAACAACTGTACAAATGATGAGACATGTCAAATATAAGTTGACTTCACTAAGAGATTTCCATTTTAATAAATTTTGACTTGATTGTAATTGGTAAGACAAAGCATGAAACAGGCAATGCAAATTTATAAGAATCATGACAGAGAAATGGAAAATCATTTGCTGATGTATTTGGTTTAGAAAGAATGTTCAATTTAAATAGATTATTTCACTTCAATAACCAAAAAGAACATGAATTCTTGTTATTTCTTTTTGTAATGGAAAGAAAATTAGAATTGTCCATCTCAAAAAAGTTTTTAAAGAGAAAAATTCTCATGAGAAAAAAGGGCAAAAAGAGTTATGAAGAATGGAATTAACTGTCTAAATAATGTTTAGTATATTTAACAATATATTTATTGCTGTGAAGGCCAGTACTTTCTCCAGAATATGTCCTCGTAAAAGTATTCACTGCAATTTTTTTATAAACTACAAAAATTAATATTTCAAAACTTCTTATATATGAAAGAGATGTGAAAGGATGCATACATTATTCACAATCTGTGATAGAGAAATCTTGTATGTAGAACTCATTCCAAAATGCCATCTGTTTTTTTCTTGAAGATTTTCATAAAATGCTTATTTTTTAAAATACTCAGCTAAGTAAAATTAATTTGCCCTTTCTTTTGGAAACATTTGCTAGCTGTTTTGCAACATCCATTAGTAATGCATATGATCTATACATGTTTGATCTTTTTTTTTTATTTTGTTTCTCTTTTTTCCTGCCTCACCGGGAAAAGAAGTACACGAAAATAAGCTTGGTATATATGGGTATATGTTTGTGTGTGTAAAACCAGCAGCTGGAGAAACTTCATTTGCTTATTTACTTTGGTGCTGATAAACAATCCGGATTTTCTTTTCTTAGGCCCTCTGATTCCACTGTCGTAAACTTTAATGTTTCCATCCTTAAATCTTCATTGAACTGGCTCAGTTTCAAATGGAAGGAGGACAAGTTTGCTTTAGTTGGTGTTCTCTGTTGAGATCATCGTCTCTGCACTTCTTCAGCATCAGCTGGAGTTACTAGGATTGATCATTTCTTAGGTGTTCCCAGCTGATGTTGTATAAAGTTAGATTATTCTGCTGCACTTCTCTGATCTTTATTTGGAGTTCTGTGGCTTGAATGAAAAGCAAACTTAATGCTCATCTACAGCTGCTATTGTGCTGGAAGGCAGCTAGAAGACAGAGTACTGCCATTACAGTCACTGCATTTTTGCTGAATTCTGTTTACAAATTGTACCATTGGGCTACTTTGTACCCTTTTATTTCTTTGTCTGTTTTCCTTCCTCTAAGTAGTGTTGATAATGGCCTCTGTAAATTGATGTACAGTTATCATCTACAGCTCTTACATCAATGTGGGTTTGTAGAACCTGAAGATCATTAACTTTCTGGTGTCAAAGTCCACAATACCTCTAGGGCTTTTGACAGTGTTGCTACTCAAATCCCATATACACCCTGCAGTGCTCATATGTGCTGCTAATTTACTGTTGTCATGACTGGTTTATTACTCTGCCTGTCCACAGGGAAAAGTGCTTTTCCATCCTTTTCACAGCAGGCAGTACTGCTTAGTAAGGAAATGTAAGAGTTCTTGTGGACAAAGTAGACAAATAGCTGGTATCTGCTGCCCTGGTGTAGCGTGACAGAGATAACTTCTCCTGCAGGAGAGAGGTAGGTGTAGCAGCGGGATCAGCCCACAAAAGGTAGTCAGTAATACCAAGAGAACAAAGGTTCATTTGCATTTTGGAGAGGTCACCTGGAAGCACCTTACAGGCATCCTCCAGTAGTTCTGGTGCATCCGTGTTGCCGTGCTGAGGAGGGATGTATGTTAGAATACTGCACTGCAGTCACAGGGAGAAATATCCTCCAGCTGAGATACGTAACTGCTCCTTTATAACCTCTTTATAGATAGGCTTGTATCCCTTCTTAGCTGTGCTTTGTACAGCCCTGCCTGGTTGAAACACCTATTCATCTGCCGATCAAAGTCATGACATTTACAGATCATGGGCAAGTTGGAGAGCCACTCTGTATCATTTTTTTCTGTGTTCCAAAAACATGTCTTGCTGCACTTCCTTAAAAATGAAAACAGTGGGCAAACTGTCTTCAGTAGAGAGGGCATGTGTCAGAACTTTTTTGAGGAAGAGGTTAATCAGCATTTCTGAGGTTCTTTCCTGTGTATGAAGAAAACAATTTTTTCTTTGTGGAATGAAAAGCGGTCTTCCCTCTCTTCCCCCATTCTCTTGTCCTATTGTTTTCTCTTCTAAAATACAGATGCCATTTCACATTCATCTCACACTTAAGAATGAATTTGTGTAGGTTTATCTTTAAAATGGTAAATCATAGAATCATAGAATCGTCTAGGTTGGAAGGGACCTTTAAGATCATCTAATTTTAATTAAAAAGGAAAAATCTAAGGAATCCTCTGTTCCATGGTCAGTTTCATGGTGCTAGGGTGCTGATAATAGAGTCACACAAGCCCCACTATTGTCACCGGGGTTCCATAGTACTAGCAGAGTTGACTAAAAAAATAGATACTTTGGGAAGCTGGAAATCCTACACTGCTACTAGCTGCAACTGGTATATCAAATTAGGAAGAAAATGAATTAGTGTTGTTCCAGGTAACAGCTGTTCCAGTAATGAAAACTCCACTATGCTGAAGTACTGTTTAAAACAAACAAATTTTAAGATTATTTTTACCTTATGGGACATTGGTGTTATAATGTCTTGTTAATCCTGCTGGCTAAGGCCAGTCTAACAAGGTCATTAAGGTAATCACAGAGTCTGGGAATTGTCAGAGTTGGAAGGGGCCTCTAGAGATCATCTAGTCCGACTCCCCTGCTAAAGCAGGGTTGCCTACAGCACATTACTTGGGGCTGCATCCAGGTGGGTCTTGAAGATCTTCAGAGAAGGGGACTCCACAACCTCCCTGGCCAGCCTGTTCTAGTCCTCTCTCATCCTCACCATAAAGAAGTTGTTTTCATATTTGAATGGAACTTCCTGTATTCCAGTTTGTGCCTGTTGTCCCTCATCCTGTCACTGGGAACCACTGAAAAGAATCCTGAGGAATCCTTTGCTAATGACAAAATTAGCAAAGAAATCTTAATATATTTATGAATGTCAAAATCTTTAGCAGGGGTGTCTCTCAAATTTTATCCATTTTAAAAGAATATTGATACAAAATGTACTATGCAGTTGACTTATTAGAGATGAACATCATCCTGATAAGGCTGTTAGTGTGCTGGGACATAGTTTATTCATGATTTCGTAGCATGAAATTTTATTGTGACAGGTGTTTGGCATCCCACAACACCAATTCTTGCTTCCTGACAATGTATCGTTAAAATGAAAAATACGCACTTTTAAGGCACACATATAGTAAATCAAAAGCTTGGGTTTTGCTTAAATATTTTCTTATGCCTGTGCTAGTGGATTTTTCAAAGCATATTTTGCAGCACTCAAAACAAGGCCAGCTGGATTGCAGCAAGGGATGAATCTATTCTGAAAGCTTAAAAAGGCCCACTACAAGTGAATGCTGGATTCTTTTTATACCCTTAAGCCAGCCTCTCAAAAGACTTAGCTTTAGATTAAAGGATGTAGCTCTAAATTGGATCTCATAGCAGCTCAACAAGAATGGCTATTTCCCTGTGCAGGTGTGGAAGGTGAGGGTAGGAGCGGGAAGCTCTGTGCATAAAGCGTTTTTCTTTTTCAGTTCTTATTGAGTCCAACTCCCCATTGTTCCTTTAATAGAACAAGCTCTATGTGGCACATGGCTGCTACAAATAGGCCTGTGCCCTGCTGTGGATATGGGTTTTGGCAGTTACCTGTTATCCCCTGTAAGTAAATAAAGTGCAATACTACAGAGTACAGCCTGTCATGTCTTTCCATGGATGGCTTGTACACAGTATTTTCAGAAGCTGCACCAGCCATGTTCATATAGTAACACACCATGATCATTGTCCAGGAGGTAGATCTTGCCTCCTGAATGAGATAGCAAAATGTAGCTTACCTCAATGCTAGAGAGCAATACTGTGATTACTGTTAGCAATACTTACAAGAGAATACTCTTGTATGGAAGTTTTCACTGCACTGAATGTATTCAATACAATTCCGCAGAAGATAAATCACCATCAGATATGCTTGAAAGAAATGGGATTTTCGAAGAAATAACTTTGCACTTAGAAAAGAAATATTTCAATAATCAATTTGTTAATGGAATTAGAAACACTCTCTTTCCACAGATTCAATATTTTCCCCTTAAGGGGAAATGACTACTTTTTTCTGGCTTGCTCATTTTTTGGCAAATTCATTAGTCAATGAGTGTAATTACTTGTTTATTCTTTGATTTGGTTTAAGCAAAAAGCAGTCGGTTTATATATTACCATCCTGCATTAATTGGATTCTTGCAGTAATCGACTTATTGTCCTATGTAAATTAGACTACATTGTCCTTTATTGTTAAAGTCAGTTCAATTTATGGTGCAAATATTGTTAGAGTTTCATTAACAAACAGATGCTAGTTAGTTTAGGATTAGCTCATCTCATTGTAAATAGGGATCAGTGTTCTGTAATTGCATTAACAAATATGTAGTTTCTGTACATGTCTTTCTAGTATAGTTAAAATTAATTTCTAGATTGTATGCTTTCTTAAAATGTCATATTCAGAGTAGAGATTCTCTATGATTCAGTCAGTAAAATTATTTGTCAGAAAAAAGTAGAAATTTATCATTAGTCATGTTTACATTTTCTAAGTAGAGGGACACCAATGTGTTTGTCAATCATCGTTTCTGTATTTAGGGCAAGTATCGGAAGATGATGAACTTGAGAACTGTGTTGCAAATCCATGAAAACTTAAAGGAAGACAGCAAAGGAAATAGATTATATTTGATGCTTAGAAGGATGAAGACAATGAATTTATAATTATTTAAAAGTTAAGTTGGTTTTTATATTCAAATAGAGCATATGCGAATCATTTATCACACCGAAGGTATATTGTTTTAGGAAAATTGCTAAAAAACGCTTTGCTTTGTGAACATGATTACAATTAGCAACTACTGCAAGTACAGGTGAATTTACCTATCAGTAGCGGCAATATTTGTCAGTGAAAGAAGCCTTACTTCAACATTAATAAAGGAATAATACCCTTGCAACATAATAAGAATGTCCTGCAGCAGGAGAAGGATTTCACAGTACTTGCTATCTAACTGAAGGTTTATTGTTAAAATGGGCAAAAGCATTATTTGGTCAAGTTTATGCCATCTCTTGAATCTTGAAGCAATCAAACAGTATTACTTATGGTTCTGGAAAAACACAGAGAGATGGGGAATGATTTCCACACATGAGAAGACTTTTGATGGATAGAAATTTACCTTAGTGCATGAATTGAAACAAAATAAAATGTTTACTCTCACTCTGAAGGAGAGTACCCTGCTAGTACTGCGCAGGGGTGCTTGCAAGGTCCTATTTTTTAGTGAATAAAATTGGAAACAATGGGAGTTTTGCCATTGACACTATTGAGGCCAGGATTTAAGCTTTATGGACAAAATTAGGCTTCCCTGGAGCTTAAAGAGATTTTACTCTTGTAAATTATTTTCCCCAGGACTATGGGGAAGGATTAGGAAGAATCAACACCTCTGTTGTTTCATTGTGCAGCTCTGTCAGAAAAAGGATGGAATGTAAACTCACCCAGTCACAGCTCTTCTACCTCTGTTTCTGCTTATTCCCTCTTCCAAGGTCTCTGTAGAAATAACCTTGCCACCCACTGTCTCTGGGGTAAAATGACTCTATGATCTTCACTCCCAATAGCAGCAGCAGAGGTGGCCATTCTTTCATCTCGTCAAAATAGAACCTAAGTACAGCCACAGCTACAGAAAAAGGAAATCTTACCACAGCCATATAATAATTTCTGTTCCAAATTATAAAGCTCTTTAATTTCTTTATCTATTATACTGTATTCTCTGCTGATTCTTAAGAATATTTTTATCTATTAAAAACATAAGTAAATCTTGCAAGTAAATGCCATGTCTTAGCTAGAATATAACTACATGTAAACTCAGCACAATTTTAAAAAAATCACATTGGGACAATCCAGTGGAGACAATTGCCACTTAGATTTATAATTAAATTGCTCCATTTGAGTAGATATGATTTAGGTTTGAGCTGTGGAAGATACTATTTTTTGCTTGTTAGTCCATAGGTGTGATGTTTTTAATAAAAAGGAGGCATACAAATATACCATAGTGCAACTTAATGAGAAGTGAAATACAAGTGTATCCTTAACTCACAATATATATAGGAATTCAATGATTCATAGCGCTGTACAAATGCTTCTTATTTTAAGTAATCCAAGCCTGAAGAACAAATCCTGACACTCTACCTGTGTCCTAAGAACCTACTTTTATCCCATCCACAGGTTGATTAAATTTAAGACCCCACTGAAAGAGAAATTTTCTTATTTTTGCAAAACTGCCAAAAATTTTTATGTAAGTCAAGCTAGAAGAAAATGTAAACTATGCAGTGTGTTACTTACATGTTACACAGAATCACACAGAATCACACAGAATCTTAGTGGTTGGAAGGGACCTTTGAGATCATCGAGTCCAACCACATGAAAAAACAAAAAAAAACCAAAAAAACAAACAAACAAACAAAAACAAAAACAAAAAACCAAAAAAACCCAAAAACACAACCAAAAAAAAACTCCACACAAAAACAAACAAACAAAACCAAAAAAGCCACCCACCAACTAAACCCCACACCCACAACCCCACGCACAACACCCCACCACAAACCAATAATCTTGGCCACTAGA
>VXBJ01003165.1:486117-540048 GCA_013400055.1 Nycticryphes semicollaris | reverse complement strand
CCCAGAACTGAGCCCTGAGGGACACCACTGGTGACTGGCCGCCAACCGGATTTTGCTCCATTAATCACAACTCGCTGGGCACGGCCATCCAGCCAGTTTTTAATCCAGCGGAGGGTACACTTGTCTACACCGTGATTTTCCAGTTTCTCCAGGAGAATGCTGTGGGGGACGGTGTCGAAGGCCTTACCAAAGTCCAGGTAGACAACATCCACAGCCTTCCCCTCATCGAGAAAGCGGGTCACATGGTCATAGAAAGAGATCAAGTTGGTCAGGCAGGACCTCCCTTTCATAAACCCATGCTGGCTGGCCCTGATCCCTCGGCTGCCCTGCACTTGCCTTGAGAGCTCACTCAGGATGATCTTCTCCATGATCTTTCCCGGTACCGAGGTCAGTTACACCAATGTACTTGTTTTATTTATTATATTATCTAACTTATTGCCATGGTTTTGGCTGGAATGAGGTTGACTTTCTTACTAGCAGCTGGTCCAGTGCTATATTTTGGGTTTGGGATGGGAATACTGTTGATGGCGCACTATTGGTTTTGGTTGTTGCTAAGCTTCCAAGGTCCTTTCTGCTCCTCACACTGCCTTGCCAGTGAGCAAACTGGGAGCACATGAAAAGTTGGGAGGAGACACTGTTTGTCTTCCTAAGGAAACATACACATGATGGAGCCCTTTCCTGGAGACGGCTAAACACCTGCCTGCCTATGGGGAGGGTTGAATGAATTCCTTGTTATGCTTTGCTTGCATGCACAGCTTTTGCTTTACTTAGTAAACTGCCTTTATCTCAACCTGTAAATTTTCTCATTTTTACTGTTCTGATTCTCTCCCCCATCGCACCTGGAGGAGAGTGAGTGAGCAGATGGATGGTCCTACTTGCTGGCTGGGGTAAAATCATGATTTTAATATCATGAATACCACCTCATATACATTCTACTGAAATGACTGGTACTGTTCCTGAAGACGCTAATTATATTTGAATGAGTGAAAAATTGTAGACATGACCCCTTTGTTTTTATTTCTAAAACTCAGAAATTTGAAATAAAGTTCATATCCCTGCCAGCTATATTGATAAAGTTTTTCTGTTTCTAAGACAGCTTTAAAGTAATACAACCTTTTTCTGAAGTCGACCTTCTCCCTCTGCAAGTATGCCTTGGCTTCCACCACTGATGTTTAGTTCTGAATATGAAATGTGTCATGTTGCAATATGGACACCACGATGCAGGAGGTGAGGGGTAATCAGGCCTGCTAGGTGTACCCTCCATAAGCAGTTTCATTCTTCTTCCTCCAGAGTGATCACAATAACTCAGCCAACTCAAAAACATTTTTCTTCTCCTCTTTCTGTAGTAGCTCTTTAATAATCTCATTCTCTTTTTAATTTGTTGAACCTACTTACATTGAAGCCACAAAATTTTCTAAGTTGCTACTCTGCTGTTAAGTAATCGCTGCTTGTATTTTGCTGATTTCTTGTTGCTCCTTGAGACAAAGACTGTAAGTTGATCAGACTAGAAGCCAGCTTCAGCAAGTACTTTTAAAAACTGGAGGGAATGCTGTTTATTGAAGTGTTGCCTGAATTATACCTAGACCTCAAGCAGTGTTGCAGGAAGTTTGTCTCAACTGTAGCATTTGTCTCAACGCACAGCAAGTTTGAGTTTCATGCCCAAAGAATATCTAGCCTAAAATAATTTTCAGTGTTTCAGCAAAATGAAATAAAGACATAAAACCATTTCCTATGCTTTTTTGAAACCTGAGGAAAATCAACAACTCACTTGCTGGGTGAAAAGGCATTTTCATTAATACAGCCTTTAAAAATATGGTTCTGAGGAAATCTAGCAACTGGGACATGGTTCATGTGATTGTACTTTCTTGACATTAAGACATCTGGACACAGAAGAAGTCTTTCATCTTCTTTGCTGTGCCTTCCGTTGCTATACCTCATACACGTTATTATTGATTCATGACTACTGGATTATTTTGCATTTTTTGTGTTATGATGTACTTGTTTGCCTAGATTTTGGTGTCCCACTTAAGGAGATTAAAAATTCGGAAGATACCCTGTTTTGCTCATAAAATTCTGTGCGTCTAAATGTCTTAAAGGTATCCCTCTGCTGTAAGTGTTAAAATTAACATTTTTCATCTCTGTGATAAAAATGAAGACTTTTTTAAAATTCCTTTTCCTATTCAGAAAAGAGAAGTGGTCAAATAGTTTATAATAGTATTCCTTGTCACAGTGATAGACAGGTTGAGGCAGAATCTTTCTGTTCTATCGTTCCCTACCTGTTCTAGTGTGTCATTATCAAACAAAAAGAGACACTTTAACTGACAGTGCTTTACAGCAAGTGTGATTTACAGAACAAGCTTTTTGTATTTAACATAACATTAAATTTAAATACACGAGGAAGACAGTTTTACGTTCATTTGCAATACAGTCAGTGAAGAAAAATATTTGAAATAATGAAAAAAAATGTATTAAGGGAAAGATCAAAAAGAAGGAAGTTTAATAAGTACCAACAGAATTTAATAAGCCTTTTCTCTAAACCCCCCCAAGATCAGGCTTGAATTGCAGAGCATACTGATATAAATAAAAAATGAAACAGTGGAAGATTCATTTGCTACTTAAAAGTTCCAGTTGGTGCCAAATTAAAGCATAAGCTTTTCTAATTGGTTCAGAATCTTTGACCTCTCCAAATACAATGGACTTAAACTGATACTCTTTCAGAACATGTTTCCAACAATGCGTTTATTCAAAAAATGAGGAGACTCTACAGTTGCAGTCTTTATTTTCATGTTCTAACTACAGGAACCTTTTCTTCTTTAATTTATGACAGAGTTCCTGCTAAAAGTACTGAAAATTTATATATTTATCAGTGACTTCTAAAACTTATTATCGTCATCTTTGGGATATACAAACAGAAAACATTTCAGCATAGGTATACAAGTGGGTAGCACAGCAGGAATCTGTGTGGTGATCTGTGTCCTTTCATGTCTCTGTGTGTCAGAGAATTGTGGCTTCCTAAAGCGGGGTAAATCTAGTTTAGGGAATCTTATGGAGGGTACACTTCTACGAAATATACTGAGCCTTTGACTTTCCAGAGAAGCTCTCTCTGGATATTTTGCAGAGCTGAGTTGGGATTCACTTAGGTGTGTTCAGGTGCATCCTTACTAAGACTCTGGTTGGGGGTTTAACCGCAGTTTTCTGTGTTAGAGACTGATTAACAGTAGGAGACAACTGGGTTCATGGCTATGTTTATGACTGTATAGTTGGAGACATTTCTTCTCCTAGTTGCAGTTGTGGTGTGGAGATGTATGCTGCCCCACAGCTACTGTCCCTTATACAAGGTTCTACCTCCTCCTCAGAACAACTCCAGCAGCAAGTTTGAGTTTTCCATAATTAATTTCAGAAGAGTCAGGCTTACAAAGGTCGGCTATTCAACTGCTTTAACTAGATGTGATATAAATGATATGAAGAAGTTCAAGGGAATTCAGTTAGCTCCAGAAATTTGGTGTGGAGAAGTGAATGCCACTAAGGAAAGCAGTGGGAAGCTGCTCAGAGCTATGACCTCTTGCAGCACTGGATGTCATTCTATAGCCCCTATGTCTTCCCTATGACATATTTAGAGCTAATCCTACAGGCTGCACAAAGGTATTCCCACTGGCATCATTGGGCAACTCCTGTGAGAGAAAAAAAAGGTCATGCAACTGAGCAGCTGTAGCTATAGCTTCCATAGGAAACTGAATCTTAAGAAAAAAAGGTCCATAATCTCATGATCCATTCTTAGATGAGATGAGGAATCTCATATATTGATCATGTTGGATTTCGTATTCAAGCATGTGTCCTCTGACACTAATGGTATTTTCTCTATAAAGCCTAAGTAGTTAAGGTATAAGGAATAAGGAAAATAAACCATGATGTATACCTTGTAGCTTAAGACATCTACAGAGTATAATTCTACATAAACGGATCATATTCACAGTCCCTCGAAAGAAAATAATTTTGTCACCTCACAAGCATGAACACCTCGTTTTAGACTGAAAATATTTAACCTTGCCAATAGCTTAATTTCAGAGACATTATGCAATATAAAGTCCTGCTGCTTCTCAGCTTTTTTGAACAGTGGTGATGGTGATCTTCAGAGAGACTATCTTCATAAATATAATTAGGTAGTCAGTAGAAGTTATGAACTCTCCTCTGTTAGGTGTCTTACAAATTTTCTTATAGACATACGTTTCATGTAGAGTCTTCCTATGTCTCTAGTATCTATTTTATTATATTCATTCATACAGCATAATTCATATTTTTCATGCATTGATCTTTTAAGTATGTTGTAGAAGGGATAGAGCAGGGAACATAATGCAAAATAATATGTTAGTGTCAGTATGTGGCATCTAGATATTCTTACAGTAATTTCTATTTCAAAAAGGAAATACTGCAATCTTATATACTACCTAAGAAGACCACCACCCCTTTACACTTAACATTTTAATTAATTACAACAATGCCATTGGGTGTTTTGCAGACCTTGCACAATTAAGTAACACAAATGTAGAATTTCATTCTAATGTTCTCTTTTCTTCATTTGGTTTTCAGAATTAAAAAATAATTGTTGTCTTGAAAAGGGATAGAAGTATCTAGTGCTGAAAGCTGTGATGATTTTCCCCCAGACCCTTGTTTGTTCCAAATTCCCTTCCCTCATTTTCTCAGTTTCAGTTTCATTATTCTCCCACTTAGCTACTGGGACTCCAGCCAGGCACTGGTACAGAGGGAGCACCAGTGCTTTCACAGGTGTAAATCAGACCAGCTCCTCTGATGCCAACTGGAATGCATTCATATGTAACAGGTGATGTCTTGCACAGACTACTTTGCACCAGAAGACAGTTTATCATAGATTTCAAGTGTACAATAGTGAAAAGAAAGGAAAAGACTACACCTGAGCATGAGAATACATAGCACAACCTCACCTTTCCATCTGATGCAATAAGGGCTTTAGGCTGCAAGGGTTTTAGATTCAATCCCCTGCTGTGTTCCTGTTAAATTCTGAAATTATGAACATTTAATGAGGTGGGGAAATAATTTTCCACTGAGCTGTCATCATTGTCGCTGGTATTACTTCAGCGGGATGTATAAAATTGTGTTGAAGAAAGAAGTTGAACATTGATAAATTTCCCCAAATTTTTCCTTCTGTTGTTGTCCAATGGCCAATACTGGATTTTGTTGTTGGATCCTGTGATTATTTTGTTACTTTACAATGGTAATACCTAGAGGCTTCAGCACATTCATGGCCACACTAGCTGTTACCATTCTGAAGAACATTTTTCTCAAATTGAATTCAACGTAATTGTGGGCTTAGACCTATCAACATACATGCAGAGAGCACACTGTAACATGGAGTTATGAGTACAGTAAGAATAATTTACTAAAAGAATTACTTCTGATACTGATTCTTACATTAATGTTTAAGAGAGGACAGTGTTTCTGTATCCATCAACTTCAGATGAAATGGTGATGGCAAAATCATTCTCAGAAATAGATGCAATTGTAACTTACATTTATAATTGCTTGTATAAGCAAGTTATAATGACATAGTATTGATTTTTATTTTTTCAACATTTTACTAATGGGTTTAGTTTTTTCATTTATTAATATTTTTTCTGTCTATGGGCAATTGCATGTCATGAAAGAAAAATAATATTTATTTTGGAATGTGCTTTTGCAAGTGTTATTATTGAATTACCCATAATGAAACAAAAATATTGTTGTACAGTGGAATTAGAAAAATGGACTGACCAGGTCAGGTACTGTTTTTATTCCTTGCCAATTACTTGTTTTCCATCATATTACTAACTGGCAACCACACTCACTATTGGAAAAGACTGGTCTTTAAACTACATCCCCATGGCAGAAGGACAGCATGTTTTATTTCAATGGATAATTGGTGTTTTAATTTAAATAAAGCTCAGCTTTATTTGCCAAACAGGAATTACCAGAAAAAGAGCAGAAAATCTTTTTATTTAATTCCTCTTCAGTAAGATATTCTAATGTAGTTTGGACAGTATACAAAAGATACTTCAAAATGCAGAACTGTGTTGCGTATTACTGTTTTTATCAAAATTAGACAGAAGAATGCCAATTCTTGGAAGTAGGTATTTTACTAAACATAGGAAAGAAACTATAGCAATACATCCCTAGGGAAAATTAGTCATGGTGATATAACATACACAGCTTGTTAGTTCAATTTTTTATCCTTGATATGTTTTATATGGATATTTATATATTTACATATATATACATACACATACTCTTTTATTGATATTTTTTGTCATTGTTTAAATTCTCATAGCACTTAGCCTAGTCATGGATGTGGGTCTATTGTAAAAGTCCTTTAGAAAGCTAGTACAAAGACACCCCTTCCTATTGCAAAAATTAAGTCTTAATAGCAGACAAAACCATCTTTTCCAATGATCTGTAGAAAACAGCAAGCTCTTCTTTTTTTTGCTCATCTTTCTTTTACGTCATCATTTGGTTCTTGAAGTTGGTGATCTTAAAGGTCTTTTCCAACTTAAATGATTCTATTTTAGTTACTATTTCTTTCCATACACCTATTTTGTATATTGTTGTTCATCTGACCCATTTTCTGGTACTTTCCTGACTCCTCCCAACACAAGCATTAGTCTGCAATCTTGCCTGATTCATGTATGTTAACTGAGGGTTCAGAAGATGCCCTAGGTAATCCAAATTTTTAGGATCAAGAAACATTTGCACAGAGTGTATTGTGAGCAGATTTTACCTTGTCCCTAAATGTCTTCTGGAGGACAGTGTTTGTGTCTCTCTCTGTGATGGAAAGGAGAGGAAAGAAAAAAATTCAATTGAATTTCATTAGCACCAATTGCATTTTTCTTTTCCTGAATTAAAGTCTCTGATACCACCACCCCCTTTTATCTCAGGAAAATGTTCAACTTTTTTATATTTTTAGAGGGAAGAAAAAAATACGTATTTCTGTAAAAACAGCATATTAAAATCTAATTATCAGTTTTTAAAAGGAACTATGCAATCTGTGTAGACCAGAGTTCTTGCCAATAGAAAAATATGTGTAGAATAAGTATCTTTTAAAAGGGCAATGTTCCAAATAGAAAGTAACCTTAGATGGTTAGTATCAAAAGTTTCTCTAGTATCATTTACAGCCTCCTTCCCTGTAGTGAGCATCCCTGTTCCATCACACAGACTTCTGCAGTAGAGGATTACCAGAATAGCTCTGTTAGCATCTGCTTTCCACACAAGATTGACCTTTTTGCATTTCCTCAACTTAGGACATCATTCCATGTTTGCAGTCTTAGGTAATACTGGAGATAACTGTCTATTTTGACTTCTCAAACAATTTTCATTGCGTATCTTACCCAGGAAAGGTCATGAAGAGGGGCTGGTGGCTACAGAGTAAATGGAGATACTTGGAAGTGGAAATAATGCAATCAATAAGGTCCTAAAATACATTGCCTAATGAAAAGTCTTATGAAGATACAAAGATAGATAACTGATACTGTTGTGCATGTAAGGAAGGGTTAATAGCTTGGAACATTTAGCAATGTTTTCAGTCCTGTTTTCAGTCCACATATGCACTGCAATATAGCATTTAAATTGATCTCTAGCAGTAAATAAATTGAACAGTGAATTTTTCTCCAGCCTGTGAAACCGGCAATGGAATGAAACTTTGAGTCATAAAATATATCACAGGGTGAATACATCAATTTAGGGATGTTAAACATTACATGACATTTAAAACTTTTCTACTTCCTCCTTTTTTCTTTCTCTACCTTCTCAACTTTCCAATGTCTGTGTTGCTGCGATACTAAGATCACAGCAGTCCTAGTGAATGTCTTGTTTTTGCATGCTCTGTGAGGGCATAGTGATTCCTTCATTTTGAGGCCAAACTGTCTTCCAATTTGTTAAACATCTTTTGCTCCTAATTTATTTACCTATGTCTGTGAATTTACAAATCCAACTTTCCAAATCTTTCTAAGTTCATTACTGCAAACACTGAAATGTTTATAAAAGAGATGTGTAGTTGAGGATCAGATGCATAGGTTACTGAGGAGTAAATCAGCACCAACGAACAAATAGTTCTGATCTATACTACAGCCATCTTGAATTTAGCTAGGAGTATACAACATTTTTTGAAGTAAGTTACCTAATGCATTTCTTGATCTTTCAGGTGGTTTCATATGTAATATCAAACCATTTGTGCAGGTGTATGAATTCTTGAAGCGGCATGGTGTTAATAACACTGAGCAGTAAGGTATGAATAATCATACTGCTTGTTAGGAATTGGACTTAACTACCTGAAGAGCTGAATAAATAATTTCTCCCAGATGTGCTTCTAGCAAGTTGTTACAAACTTTTTCATCTTCTCTGAAGCAAACTAGCTTTCAGCTAGTTACAGGCTGAAGCAGATTGCTGGATCACATGGACTTGTAGACTGACTCAGTCTGGCATCTGGTCTTGGATACAATTCAAGAACACTGTCACAGTTTCTGCATAAATTTACACAATTTATTTCACAATAGTATCTATCTTGTTATTCATACTTGATTTTTTTTATCAGTCATTTTCTTTGCCATATGTGTAATTGTTTGCACACATTTGAAAGAATTATGGGATGATGATTATGGGATCTGCCATAACTGAAAAACAGGCCATGATTTTCTGCACTGACAGAATTTCCTGCAAGAAATCATTAATTTTACACTTGGGGCAGATTTTCCCCAAGATCTGACACTAAACTTTGTGTTGCTTAGGTAGTGAGAATAACAGTGCAGATTTGAGCAAAAGTAGAAATGAATCCCTCACATTTCCAAACCTTTGTGGCATTTTTAATATGCAGGATTTACAGATAAAAGATAGCACTAAGAAAAATCCCTGTGAATGCAATCATTTGTACCACCCTGTTGTGGTAAATTCAAGTAATTCTGAAATGTAAACACAGTGGTGGTGGGGTGGGGGGGGGGTCGGTAAGATGCGAGCAGTTGTTCTCCTGCCCTGGAATTTTGCTCAAATAGCCGAAGAGAAAGAATTAGAAAATAAGTACAAGCAAGAAAGAGAAATGGGATACAAACCCAAAACTACTGCTGGACACAGTGTCAGAAAAACTAGTCTTTCATAAATCTTCTGTAAGTTTTTCAGCACAAAAAATAAATGTCTTTTCTTCCAGTGCAATACAACTTGTAACACATAAATCAGACACACACTAGCAGGCACTTATTCTTGAGCCTGAACTGCTTTCTGAAAAATTTCAGGCATTGAAAGTCAGGATTATTTTCTAGTGCTGTGCAAGTCTCTCTGTCCTTGGATCTGAATCTCAGTCTTGCATGCCTTTTATTGTTGGAAAATTTAGTTCATTTTAAATTAAATAAAACAGCTGTTCCTCTACAGTACTTAGACACTTCATAGTGTTGAATGGCCCCACAAATTGCATAGCTCAGTGTGGGTTACAAATAAGCATGCATTTGCACATTGTCCAGCAATGAGATCCAAGAAGCCTATATCGAAATCAGCAGATTAGCATGATTTGATGAACATGCTAACTTCCTGAATTGTACAATTCATGTACAGGTGTGACAGGTTCCAGCTAATGCAAAGCAATACAACTCTGTTTAAATCAGTGGAATAGTTCCTAGGTTATCCTATTTGAATGATATTTGTGAAGCACAGTAAACACATCTATAACTGTATAATTGCTAATGCTACCAGTTATAAAGCTTTATTTGCTCCACTACAGTTGAAGAAAGCTATGTTTATGCTTGTCTTTGCATTTCACCCTTTCTTTCTCTTAAGAGCCCTGGTTTTGCTTTTTTCTTGTTATATTTTTTTATCTTCTTCTCCAGCTAGGGGAAGTAACAATAATTATTTCTCTGATATAATCCAGGCGCTCAGATAACACATGCAATTCAGCTTGATTTGTTACTAGTTGAACATAAACCCTTCAGCTGGCAATCAGAAAGACACTCAACCATCTAAGCTTTAGCGCCAAATCTGATGACAGGAGATGGGAATAGAGACGATATTCTTGGCATGCTTCCCTGTTTACAAATCCCTGCTTTGAAACCACATTCTTTTGCTCTGTGATATTCTTGCTTTCAGAAGTATGGAACAAGGTAGACTGCACAATAAAGACCAGATATATTTTATTTATTACAGGGACACAAGCAAGAAAATGGTGTGGTTCCCTCTGTAAAGTTCTGACATTTTTTACTTTGAGATTTCTCATCATCGTGATTTATTTTTTTTTTTACTCCATGTGTTTCTGTAAGCCTCAATACGATAATGGAAGGAAAATACTAAGTTTTAACTGAGGAAGGTATAATGGAACAGCAGGAAGCTTGTGAGCCACTTAAATTAAAATGATGAGGAAGAAATAGTCATTAATTATCTCAGACTGCATTATCTTTTCATTTTGCAAGCAAGGAAATATTTAACACCCCAGGAGGAAAAGAATTAACTTCCTTTGAATCTTACCACAGTGAACCAGTGCTCAAGAAGTAAAATGCTTTACTTTGGACTGTAGAGATAATTTTAAATCACAGGCAGGGGGCAGCTAGATGAAAGATCAGAATCTAGTATATTCACTGGGCAGGAATGATGAGATGAAAAAGTAGACAAAGAAGAGACAATGTTCATTTTCTCTCTATCCCACAAACCATGACCTCTTCCACAGTCACAAGGACCTATTTTCAATTTCAAGGCAATAGCTATAAATGTTAATAATTGCCCTTACCTCTTTCTTTGTAGCTTAGCTTCTTGCCCCATTACCGAAACCATTTCATTTCTCAGTAATTCATTTTCCACATAATCTCCTTTCATGTCCTGTGTTTCCTCTATTGTGTTTCACCTTGGGCAGTACATCATGTAAATAAAGCCTATATCCATAATCACTTTACTGTACTGCTTAAGGGAATTCACTCTTGAAAACTCCATTCCAACCCGTGTCCATTATAGCAGATCTCTTTAGTCCTCATTAGGTGGGACAAGCAGGTGAATATTTTAAAAGCTATTTCAGCATCAGTGATGCAACCTTGAGTATCTATTCAGAACTTTTAGATGTATTTCAAGGATGAGTTTGAAATAAAGACATCTGAGAAAGAAGTTCATCATACTGTATTTCAATTTCAAAAATTCTCACATTTGAAATGGTGTTTAATGCCACATCATAGTAGTATAGACACGGATGAAATGAACAAAAAATTGTATTCAAGTATTTTTTTCAAATTAGAGATAGACGTTTAATGTGCTAACAGCCTAAAAAATGTGTGTATTGGTATTTAAGGCAGAATTAATTGAGTTAAGGCAGAAATGGTTGAATTCTGTATTGTTCCAATGAGCAAGGGAACTCCTACTTTCACACTGTCTGCAATGTGACTGTCTCAGAAAGGACAGAAACAAACGGTCAAATATTTGTGTAAAAGAGTATTTTTAGTTCGGTTTAGCATTTACTCTAATAAGAGGTATATATTGTGCTTTTTAACCAGGTTTGTCTTTGACTTTGAATTTAGGATTCTGTCAAGACTTTGTGAGTGAAATGAAAATTAGATAGTTTCCTGAAATCCAAATGCCTGTGGAATCTTTTGTCACTCTCTCATGTCATCTAATATTTGTTTGATATGGTTATTGCTGTTTTCCCATCCTTGGTCTTAAATTTCAGTTTATAATAAATCCATAGCCCTGTTTCATTGCAGTTTTAGTTGTGGATGTATTCACAGGAAAAAGCAAGTAGATTTTAAAATGCTGTCTGTGCCGAGTATTAGGTGGGGGTAAAAATATTATGTAACGATTCTACCCACATTTTTTGCATGCATTTAGAGGCAGTAACAGACTTAAGAAATTGGTTCCTCTAACACGTTAAGAAAAAAAAAGAAATTACAATTGCCTTCAAACCTAGAAAAAGCCATTAATATTCTTTTCCTCCTTTCTTTTTCTTCTCTTTATTCTCAAGCTCCATTCTGACTTGGACAAAGGAGTGGGCACTGTTAAATATACACTTTCAGGAGATGGTGCTGGCACAGTTTTTACCATTGATGAAACCACAGGAGACATTCATGCCATAAGGAGCCTAGACCGAGAAGAAAAACCTTTCTACACTCTCCGGGCTCAGGCTGTGGATGTTGACACCAAGAAACCACTAGAGCCTGAATCAGAGTTCATCATCAAAGTGCAGGACATTAATGATAATGAGCCAAAGTTCTTGGATGGGCCTTATGTTGCCAGTGTCCCAGAAATGTCTCCAGTGGGTGAGTAAGAAGCTTTAAACACTTGTTAACTAATTGCATATTGCTTAATTGACTCAATGTGCGTTTCCTGCCGAGGAAAGAAAGAGAAGGCTGAAATGAAAATATAACTCCTAAAACTTATTATTAGAAATGTCTCACTCTGTGTTTGGAAATATACAGAACACAGTTTTATTTTTGCTTTATTTGCTTATTTAAAACTCATTCTCCTGAAAAATGAATGCTTGTGACTTTAAGGCTCCGAGGACAGGAGGAGCAAAAAAAATACATATTCAAGACAGGTATGCTGAGGTCCAGGAGTTCTGTGGATCCACAAAGCTGTTACTTCACATGATGACATGATGAAATGTGTTCCCTTGGCTTCATAGTTAGCGTTGACTATTTGCTGTATAGAATTAGGTGGTACAACAGCTTTTTGCCAATGACTGTTCTTGTCTTTGTGGCTGTTAAACAGCACTTGTGCGATCTCCTAATTATGAATTAGGGGGCATTTTTTATCCAAGTCCTTCTACACTGTGTTTCTGAAAGTAGGAATTGCTCTAACCTGGCTCTCCCAACACAAGAATGGGAGGCCCAGCAAGACTGGCTTAAAAATCTGAAAAACCTAATGCCCAAGAAAATATTGAGTGCATTGGATTAAGTAAAAATAAACAAAACCAAAACAACCACCAGAGAAGACTGACTGGAAACATGGTAAGTATTCAAAGACCTAGTGTACAAGGGAGAGAATAATTTATTCTCCCAAGAAGGTGGACTGTAGCACTGAAGCACTGGAATAGGTTTTTGTTTGAAGAATTTTCACAACACACCAGACATTTGCCAGGAAAGACATAAAGAGCATTGATGCTGCTTTGCAGCAGGAGAATAGACTAAATGGGCCCTTTGGGTCTCTGCCTGATGGCTGATTCTGCAGTGGTTCTGAGCAGCGTGTTTGCAACACAAGTACTCTGCTTGTGTCCTGCTGCCAGATGGTGCTTCGGGCTTCCCTGCAGGCACCAGAAATTAATTCATTCTGTACTGGGAGGACTTTAACTTCCCAGTGTTAGTTTCAGCCTATTGCCATTTTCTCTCCTAAGTTCTCTTTTCCCAGTACTTCACAGGCCAGTACTAGTAATTTAATATTCCCTGTAGTCACTAACAGTTTGGGAAGTTTTCTGACTCTGAAATGTGCAGAGGGATCCTGTTGCCCCTTCAGCTATACCAGTCAGATGGTCATGTTTTGAAAGACAATCCAGCAGGCAACTAAGTATTTACACGAGTCACTACATGGAATTAATAAGGTAGCTTTTTTATTTTTTTTTATAAAGAGTGATAAAATCTAGTAAAATGTGATATGAGTAGACATGTAGAGGTGATCACGCTAATCTTGTATGTGTGTAGAGATGAGTTCACAATAGTCAAGTATAGAGGTACGTTTATAGGTTATCGTTAAGGTGTAACTGAGTATGTTGTGTCATGCATACAGCATTTTAAAATAAATGCCTTTCAATTTATTCTCCTTTGGAAAAAACAGCAGGAGATTCCATGGCAAAAATGCATCCTCTGTATCTTCACTTTATTCAGTTACATTTACTACCTCTAGAAGACTTATTCATAACAGTTTTTATTTTCCTCTATAAGACAAAAAAAGAGCGATGAAAATTGATCACAAAAGATAAGACAAGGAAATAGTGCCCTAAATGGAGGCCTAAACTCCAATTAGTGATTACTAAAGCAGATAACATTTTTTGCTGTGGGGTTGTCTTGCAGCAAAAATATCAAAAAATGCCTTCTGTTGTCTGTAATGTACCAGGAGATTGTGCCTTCTTCAATGCAGATCTCTCCACTTTCTTGCTCTCTCTTATCCATGCTTTTGCTACGTTATGCAAGCCTAATTTTCTCAGAGGATCTAAAATTACTGCTCCCTATCATCACTACCATTTAGTTGCACATGTAGAGATGCCTAGACCTTCCAATGCCTGAAGCTGACATTGAAAATCACTTTGATTTTTTAGCTGGTGGAGCATATGGTTGTCTTGGCTTAAGCAGAAACCCTGATAAACTCTCCATTTACCTATTTTTTTACACTTTCATTTTCTAGTTGCCAGTTTTCAATTCCCAAATGTCCTAAACTTCACTTACTATATTTTTGCAACAGTATTTATTATGAACTGCACTCATGCATACGGTTTCTGTTGTGGGAGATGCACTACAATGTGACTTTTATTCCCCCTTACTTTCTATGAGCCTGAGAAGGCTGTTGCATGCCACTCATATCCAAAGTTTTACTCGGTTTGGTAGATTATCCTAAGGTTATTGGTTATAAGGAGCAAAATATGGATGTTTTCATGTCGAAGTTTTCATGTATTCATGTTGAAGAGGGGTAGCTAATAAAATCCTCAAAACTTTAAACTCTATATAAGCGCAGAGTATATGTTCCATTTGGACAGTGAAATAAAGTGAATTGTATAAAACACCCTTGAGGTACCCCAATCTGCAACCATTAGAGAGGATTGCTTGGGGCTGGGAAGTCTTGGGAAGAAAAGTGTCCTTCAGATCCTTGCACAACTTTTAGAAGTTTTCATGGCCACACCATTCTCAGTTTTGTAACATCTCTGACCTTTGTGCTAACTGCTGTCGCTGAAGTTTTGTTAGCGGAAAAAATGCCGTAACATTCATCCCCAGATTCGGAGTTTCAGTCACAGAGCTATAATAAAATTGCATGTCAACTTGATCCTGGAACTTGGGGATTTTTTACTAGAAAAGGTGCAAAAATATGCAAAATCATAGGATCCTTAATATCTGGTTTTATGAACATATATATGATTTAGACGCATCTGTCATATCCAAGTTTTTCATGGAACTTTGTTGTTTTCTCTGCATGTTTTAGGTGGAAATTTATTTTTTTCCCTTCATATTCACTTGGAGGTTATATTAAAGTTTCTTCTACATTTTCTGTACACTGTGGTTTGTTTGGTTTTCCCTCTGATCAATACAACTCCTTAAAAAGATTATGGGAATTAATATCTTTTAACTTTTTCTGAAGAAGAGATAATTTTAGGTTTGCCATTTTTACTTAGTGATGCATTCCTTACTGGGTGCCAGATTCTTTCATATGCTTTTTGCTAAGAAAACAGTGTTAGCAGGATGTTTACTGTCTTCTAAAGCTCTAATTTAAGCCCACTATAAACCAGGATGCCCACCTGTTTTATACCAAAGGCTCGAATGGCCAGCTAGCCTCTCTCCTTCCATGCATGCATTGTAGTTTGCTCGTGTACGCTGGACAGGACAGTCAATCACAAAAAAGATCCTCTCTCGAAAAGCCTCTTGGTTATTGACTGGTGTTACATGCAAGCTATGGTACCCATCTGTGACTTCCATTATGTCTGATACTTTCTAAGTGTGTGTAGTTTCTGTATTGCTGTGGGAAGGATATGGATAATTTCAAAGTTGACAGTGTACTGCTCACATAATAAACAGGGTGCAGAAAACTTTATGGTGAAGAACTTATTTTGACATATCAGTGTTAAACACACATTCAAGGAAAAATCTTATTATCTATTTTTATATATTTATACATAAAAATGTGCACAGAAATGCATCTGCATTTCTCATACATTTCTTTCACTGGCTATGCTTGATTATATTTATTACATGTGACAGATTTGTAACTTGTAATGTCACAGTCTCTGAATTGTTTTCTAAGGTCTTTCCATTATTCTTCTATGCTTATACACAGACCAGCTAGGACTGTACTAAACCCATCAATTCCATAACATATGGATTCTATACGTTATTTCCCAGGCAATTTCCTTTCATACCTTTCCACTAAATTAACTCTTTATTGCTTAGGGGGGCTTTACAAACTCTGGATCACTGTGGTAGTTATTCTGCCTTTTTGGTTATTAATTAGCGAGTAATGGAATATGTTCACATTAAATAGCTGCATTACTGATTAGGTTTGAATATTCTATTTTAAACTGCCTCAACTGTAACACTATGTTGCAACACTAAAATGTTCAATGATACTAGAAAGTTGATATCAGGTTATTTTTACTGCATATCCTCTGTGGTGCAAGGCAGCTACTTGAAGAGTGTTATGGATTTGCTTCCTATGGTAGTGACAACCTAAAATAGTTTCTCTAAATTTTCTGGCAGTTTTCCTTCTGAAGCAAATACTTAATTGGCTTCTATTGAAACACTGACAAAGGTTTATATATACACATTCACAAATGGAATGTATGTTTAATATATTCATCTATGTAGTTTCATATGAAAGGATTAGATTGTTTAGAAAGCTAACCTGATGAGCTAGTGGGTAGGAACCTGCACTCTGTTCAGCCATAACTTAGTACTGTGTGCTGGAGTTTAGCCTGAAGCTTACACCGAGCAGAAGCTGGGAAGGGAAGGGCTATAAAGTATTGGAGCAAATATTGAGCGATACTTCCCTTGCTATAGATTGCTAACTTCTGGTGATATATTTTTAAGGACTTCCAAAAGTGTGCACATGCTGTTGTGGAAGATATTACTTTGGGAATCTGTAGAGGCCAGAGATACTTTTGAATGGTACTACACATGCTCATGGAGAGATAATTGGCAATAGAATCTTTCAGCCCCTGTCTGCAGCCCCTCCATCACTGCCGTGGTTTCCGTACTTTTTTGTGGTGTTATCAAGTCCTTAGAAATGATGATGGGAATTGGATGTCATATTTAAGGTACTAATATCTTGAATATTCCTATTTGTTCTTTTTTCTTATCGAATGTTTCCTATCAGCCATTTTCCCTTTTTTTCTCCACTGTTGATCATTGAGATTAAAACTTTGGAGGATTTTTCACAGTGATCCCAAGGTCAAGAGTTTAATACATAGCTGAGCTACCACTTGCCTCTGTGACAGTACTGACAGGGTATTTTTCTTCCCATGCCTCTTCCTTTGTATTTCTTATGGTGAAATCCCCTATCCCCAGTTACTTGTTACAGTAAGATTCCCCTGTAACACTTTGCAGGCAAGCTTTCATTTTGTCAAGCTGTCACCTGCTTAGATACTCTCTTTTACTGGCAACCTATGAGTTCATATCCAAGTGAGCTGCCAGTGGAAACCCACCTCTTACATAAAGACTGGCAATTTATTCCTACCATTTGATTCTATATATATTTGCATCTTATTTTAGAAAAGACTGTTATCCCTTAATAAATCTTTGTTGAGGTTTTTTTTTTTAAGAACCTTTGCTTAGGAACCATTCTCAAAGGTCTTTTGAAATTTAGATACTGCTTATCTATGCAAGTAGTCTAGAGCTACATACTCAGTGATTCACCCAATGGTTTTAACAGGTTTTTGAAGGGTGGCCTCCCTTCACAAAGTTGTGCTGACCCACCCTTGCAGGATCACAGTCACATGTTCTCTAATTTGGTACTTTATTATAGAGTGTACAAATTCGTCCATAGCCTGGGCCAGACCTAGTGCCCTAGGACATACAGACCACTTTTCAGAAAAATTCATGACCCATCACTGCTTTTCAGTTCTCTATCTTGGTGCTGTTAACTGGCAGTTTACCCATCACAGTTGATGTTTCAGCAGTCTCTCGCTTATAACTGCTTTGTTAATTACGGATCTTTGGGTTTGATTCACTTTTTTAAGTGTGAAAAGAAATAGGTACTGTACTGATCATCAGACTAAGGTTTATATCCACTGGAGAGAAAAGTGTGTTTTAAGTAAGGAGGTGAAAGGCAGGTTATGTCTGCTTAGCATTTTGTCAGAGTTCTTCCCATGTATAAGGGTCATTATACAAAACTATAGAACAAAACAAAATTAAAAAAAAAAAAACCAACAATACTGAGATGTTGAGAAAAAAATTACAAGTAGACAGTAAATGCTTTTGAAACAAAAGTGTGTCTTGACATTATGAGAGATCACTAGGCAACCTAGGCAGCTTCAACTACTGTGAAAAACCTTGCAGACAAAACTCTTCTAGATAAAACGTAAGAAAGAAAACAATGCAGAGAATAAAGCCTTGCTTGGTCAAAAGATTGCGGCTATTGTCATACTCACTGTGAGTTTCATTTCAGATAGCCTAGCTGTTGGAAATTGTCAACAAAACAAGAAAATTTGGCAAATACTGTTAGCTTGGAGAATCTATGTGAAATGAAACTGCGACAGACAGGACCCTAAAAACATGCACACAGCAAAATACCTGAAAAGTGTTTGCTGTTGAAAACGTGAGACGCTGGATAAATATTTCACAGTCCCAAAATGTCAGTGCCAGTGCTGAATTACTGCATAGCATTTGAGTCTTACTTCATGTATATCCAGGCCTAATTTATTGTGTTTAACTGGAAGTGGGCAAAGTTAAAAACTCATATCACAGTGGATAAAACCATTATGTTCTTATCCACATGCTGACTTTAACCCAGTTCAGTTGTGTAAATCAAGTAATATTTTATATTGTATCACATCCAAGTCTTTTGATGCACACCCCAATACCAAGCAATACTTTCATTATTAAAATAATCTATTTTGTTTTGCTCTAAACACATGCATTGGTTATTTAAATGGTGCTGAATATAATTTTGAGTATTAATTCTTTGAGTATATAAGGAAAAACTTTGTAATTATTGGTACTGTCTTGTGGTATTGCATAATCATCTTTAGGTTCAAGACAGATTGCATTAGAGTTGTTGGGATTATGTGTTATTTTTCGTCAATGATACCAGCGCTCAGGGAAGGGTATTAGCATGTTTTAGTGTAGTATTGAGAGATGTAGGAATTGTGTTTATACAGGCACATAGCATCTCTAAGCATAAAACATGTTGTATTGATAGTTGTTTTAGTAGCCACTGATCAGCTGTAAATGTTAAAAATTAACAAGAAGTTGCTTTTCCTTACCACAAAATTACTCTGAACATTAAAAATCTTTTCAGCAAGAGTTGTTTTTTTGGCCACCGAGTAGCTTTAAACATTAAACATATTTTAAAAGTATTACTGCTCTCAGCCACTGAGTGACTGTAAATGTTAAATATGTTTTACAAAAGCTGCTTTTCAAGCTACTGCCTGCATGGCTATCAACATCATTTTTCTTTAAAGTTGCTTTCCAGCCAGTGAGCTATTTTTTTCTTATAAGCTCAGTTCTATTTATAATTTTTCACAGATGAAACAAGTGCAAGTTTTCACTGGCACAAGGCAGCTCTTAGTTTATGACAAGTAATTGTCTCCTAGCCATCTTCTCATAAAGACACTGCAGGTAATGAGACTAGGCCAATATTAAAATGTTTTTTTACGGATATTTTGCATGGACAGCATGTACATATCTAGTGTTCTTCTCCCCCATTTTTGTGTATAATTCTGCAGTAAACCAAAATAATAAAAGCAGACATGAGTGGTACTTTGTACTAAGATAACTGATCTAAGAAATCAGTCACTGATAAATCAATCAAGTCATCATCAGCCCTACAGGAGGACAAAAGAGAAGGCAAAATAGTTTCAAGATTGCTAAGCAAGTGGGAGTCACTAAACCAAATATGATTAAGGGCTTTAATTCTGTGTGTAGAAATAACTCCATGTGGCAAATTAGATGTAATCCTAGGAAGGCCTGGAGTGATAAGAAAAGTGTTCATGAGAATGTGGCTTAACAAGGGCTAAGAGAAAAAAAAGCACTGATGAGAAATTTTCTGTTAAGGACAAATTATTCTGTTTGAAGAATCCCGTAAGGCTTCAAGTCTACAGCAAAGACACTGCAGGTAAAAATAATATGGTAGGGAAAAAAATCTACATATATCAGAGGTCTAAAAATATCTACAGAATAAGGAACAGCACATACTGGAGTATCTTTAAATGGCATGTCGCCCAATTAGTAAGTGTATCGGTCTGCTGACCTTGGATTTAATGAATCCTAGATATTAAACGTTTCTCCTTATTTGTAGTAAAGAACAGCATAGATGAGCAATCCAGCTCAATGTCTATCCTGTACATCATAGGTTCTTCCTAACTAAAGAACCATTAAAGATCTTGTGGGAACATGAGCTTGATATCCCTCCAGCCTTTGGTCAACATGGGTCCCGAGAGAGCTGGTTGAAACTTTTCCACAAAAGCCATTTTTGCTAAGTTTCAGTAGAACTGAAAGATGCAAACACATATTTCTGTCAAAGCTTTTTATGAAAAAAACAGATGGCTGCCTGGTGAGTCATCCCCCAGGTTAGCTGGTGACTGACAAATTAAACAGGTGGTTCCCAAATTAGTAGAGAAGCATGCTTTATATCAACCTGACAAGTCAAGCACTGGCTGGCTGGAAACCCGTAGGCCAGGCGGTCTTGTCTGGAGCTGGGAACCTGGTGGGTTTGTCTGTTCCCTGATCTCTCTGCCACACAGTTGATTACAAGGCAGGTTGCCATGCTTCCCACATGAGCTAGTCAGCCTGTAAACTAAACAGGTCATAACTACATAGGAGGAAGATCAATGGAAATGAAACAAACCGCCGTCTTTGCAGTGCTGGTATTGTTTTCTGGAGTGAAGCAGGATGAAGTGAAAGGCCAGAACTATCTCAAATATCCTAGTGAAGTAATATTACACTGTCCAGACATCCTTACATGCCAGTTACGTCTGGGGACCTTTTGTGCAGGAACCAGGAGTAAAAGTGAAATCATTGAGGGTAAGAGAGGAGAAGGCTGGAAACTGAGATGGGTGATGATTTCATGCAGGTGTTATTGTAAGGGAATGATAGCAGAGGAAGAGGAAAAGCTTTACAAACTGTACGGATTTAATTTCAGGAGCTACTGGAGAGAAATGTAGCACTTTTAATACTGCCTTAGACTTGATTCAGACTGGCACTCCTAAAGACTGCTACGGTTTCTGTTAACAAAATTCAGGACCTTAATTGTCATAAGAAGCTTAAAGGATAGTAATTCATAAATAAATGACAATCAGGGTATGAGTAAGATGATGGAGCAGTTTTGAGGGAGCAGGGAAACAGCATGAAGCAAGCAAGGGTCCTTCAGCAAGGACTGCCTGACACACTAGCGTGCACCAGTCATCAACAGAGAATGTTGCAGAGGTCCTCAGAGGTGTAATTTCAACAGACCATTTGCATCTTGGTACACAATTGGTTGCAACTGATGATTTTCACTGGAAATAACTGGTTGACTAGTCATCCCATTGAAGCTAGCATGGTGTTTTGGGGATAGAGATTCTAACTGGTGAAGGATAACATGAATCCAACAGTCAATCCAGTAATAACCAAGTTAGGATATCTACAGCTGGAGAGTATCTTCTTGGTCATACCCTCCATGTTCCAGCTGTGTTTATTGCTGTTAGTATAGCAAGCATCAATTTAATAATTTGTTCTGATCTAAAGGACTATCCTAATTTATTTGAAACATAAGATAATTTATGTAGCTAGATTTCCCATATTTTAGGAACATCACTTTAGAAGCCTTTCTATCCTCCTGTCTCTGTAAATGGCCATAAGTAGAGGCTGGGAGAAAGTTAAACACTCATTTAAGTAGATTATCATGTAAACAGTCTATTTGGAGGTAGGTTTTATCCAAGCACACCTCATTTATTTTTTTTTAACTCTGTTAAAAATGGTTGTTTTTAGAGTTCACATGCATGTCAAATATTCTCTAAACTCCATTTTGTCAGGTCTAGTGACTGTACCTTCTCTAAATTGATCATGTCATTCTACATTCCTATTCTTAACATATGACTTTCAGTCTGAAAGATAAAAGGTCACTAGGAACAGATAATTTAGCTTTGGTATAGTCCTAACTACTATATAGGTCTCTATCATGTCCTGTATATTTGTCTCATTTCTAACTTAAACAGCTGAAATCATCAAAGTCCTGTGTGGAAAACTTTTAATGTCTCAAACGATAGGGCAACATTAATCAATATTATCAACAGTCTTGAGAGAATTCAGATGAGAACGATGCCTCAAGGGCAGGTTCAAATGCTCAAGCCTGTGTTTTATGGTCTTGCAAGAAATGATACAGACACAGATGCTCAAATTATCAGCCCCACTTGCTACTTATTTGGTTCACTAGCTCCAAACTCATCCACTTTTTCTTTCTGCTTTCACTCCACATCACCTCATTCCTGAATGCAAACCAAACCCTGTCAGACAGTTTTCAGCAGATGTTTGATAGACCTGAGTTTCTTTCATGGCTCTTGCATGTGATTCTGAATGAATCCTCTCTTCACAGATGTTAAGTCCTAAACCAATATTAATCACTGAACATAATCCAGTGAGACATAGCACCTCGCTGTTCAAACAGCAGATGATCCTGTGTGCCTTCAAAAGATCATCCAGTTGCTAATACAATAGAGGGGAAAAAAATAGTCTTCACCTCACTGAGTAGAAAAAATAGCTTTACTATGATATATTGAAGAACAGTGTTTGTTAATTTTATTTGCAGTATTGTTGGGGAATAAGGAGAGGAACTGTTAACATTTGTGTAGGGGAGGCAGTGGCTGAACATACGTAAATTGGTGCTTTTATTTGCCGCAACCTAGATTCAAACACTGATGTACTAGGAATTGCTCCAACATAAAATAAGAGATAATCAGTTCCTACACCAGCTTTTCTTTGTAACAAATAAACAAAATCAAATTCCAGCCTTCTCTTCTGAAGAAAATCTTTCATAAATGACCTGAAAGGTGCCAAGATGTCAGACTGCCTGTCTGAATGAAAAGGTGACAGCAAGGCATCAGCTCCTTAAATTCTAAAATCCATATGAAGCTGATAATTGAACTGGCAAGTTGTAGAGAAGGAATCCTTTCTTTGGGCCACTGCACAGCAATAAGAGATCTTTAGACTGCTGATTTAAAGGAAAGATATGGGATAAGAACTGCACCAGCACATCCTACTGATTTACTGTAGAGCTGAAGTTGTGGCAGTTCAGTAATACCGATGCTGCAATCTGGATGATTTATATTTTAGCCACCTTTATCAGTTTGCTTTGGGTAGCACAAGAGAACTGTAGAGAACAGTAACAGTGAGGACAGCATAGGTTTTATAGCAGGGGACAAGGGACTTCAGGGTACTAACTCACCAGCTACCTTGCAGGGATGTCCTAATGGTTCGTTTCCAGCGCTACTGTTACCCAGACTGCCTACCTTACAGCCCACGTGAGCCTCTTGGCCCACGTTGCAAACGTGTTTTATGATTAGAGTATTGACTTACTGTGGACACAGTGTGCATCATGGCGGCAGTGCTCTCATGAACACTAGAAGTTTTAGACTTGTTAATAAGATCATGTTAATGTCAGCAGCACATACATTCTCAGGCCAGATTTGTGAAAGCAACTTGGCACTGATAGAATTTTATAGGCATCTTGCGACTTTGGTGTCTTTCTTCTCAATACCACCAAGTGCAGGGCATGTAAGTAATTTTGAAAACCTTAATCAGTCTTTAGCCTCCAAAATATCTTTTAATAGCTTGAGCTGTACCACCAAGTTCCTCAAGCAATGCTGAGCATCCCTAATTTACAGGATTTATAGGCACCTAAATTTTGCCAGCATATATTACAAATGTGAACCAAAACGTTCTGGAAATTTGGCCAGGTAGTCCAAGCAATGTCTTTGGAGCCCAACCAGATCAGACACATATCAAATTTAGCACTACTACAGTAGGTAATTTGGGGTATGCCATGCAGGGTTAGATCTCCATGTGGATTTACTTGTGTAATTCCAAATGAAGTATCTTAGTACCTTCCTGAACCTGGAAAAAAGTAAATTTCTTTCATGAGTGCCTAGAATGTCACCTAAGCCTGTCCATGGTCTGCATACAAGCAGAACCATCTGAACTTTACACTGCTGGGCAGCTAGATGCCAATTAATGCCTAAGCGCTGTCAGCAATCATAAAGTAGATACACTTAATTCTTTGTCGGAAACCAGTCAGTGACATTTTCAGAGTTCAGAGTTATATCCCATGCAAAATGTAGCTGGAAGAGAGGTTACATGGGTTTGCTTTTGCAGTGAGGGTGGTAGAAAACTTACACAAGATGCTACAGATGCAGCTTTAATCCTTTTTATTGTTTTAAAACCCCCTCCTCATGTTTTAACCACCAGGTCAGAGAGCCTTTCTTAGTCTTTCTCCCTTCTCCCTTTTTTGACTTGATAAATATTTAATGATCCTATATAAAACAGACCATCTTCCTCCTTCTTCAAGAGAGGGATAGTCTAAGCATTCACTTAAGAGGTGGGAGATAAGCATTCAACCACCATATATCAGAAGCATGTCTTAAAATAATCTGTATCTCATGCATCCACTGGGCATTCAGGAGGGACCATCATCTGATTCTGCATTTTGTCAGAGTAAGGTTGGTTTAAGCTGTTAGCACAGAAAAGGGTTCAAAATAGTTTTAGTCCAGTAAATAATTTCTGAGAGAGAAAGTATGTAGGATGCAACTTTTCTCATTGGTATTTCTTACAGGCTACAGCATCACGAGTAAGCTCACTTATTGTTAGGCATCTAAATAACATCAGGTAGGAAAAAAGCCTGCATCTGGGCTTATTGCATTTTGAAGTAGCTCTCTTTAAGATTCATGCCCTCAGTATCTCTGTGTTGTAGTTGCTGTGTATAAAACCACTGTGTAATGTTATTTCTCTGTTCTATAGGTGTAGTCTTGAAGACGGTAAAAACTGATAAGGAATATTCATTGCACAGCTTGTTTCTTAATGAATATATCTTACCAGAACTGACAAATCACAGATGAGAGTGTATGTGCAAGGAAACTGGGGGAAATTAATCTTAAAAAATAATATGTCGTTTTTTAGGACATTTGTGAGGGATTCAGGAAAAAAAAATAAGTTGAGGAATAGAAAAAAATATGGAATAAAAAACTAGGAAGTATTCCATAGGTGAATAACAGGAAAAGAGTTTAATACTCATGAAAAAATCTGAGCGTGATTAATTTAGTCAGTTAAAATGATAACCACGTTCTCTGTCTTTATGTATGTGTGAAGGACTGTGTGGATTATTAAAATCCACTTGATAGATTTTTTAACAAACTGTCATAGTTCTGCGGCTGTTTGCTCTCTTACTCTCAAATCTAAATTACAATGGCTGAAAAGTGCCTCATTGTCATCCTATAAGTAGGGTTGTGTATCCAGCCTCCAGTTGATGTAGTACTGAAAAACTGATGGGCTGTGATAGTTGGAAAACCTTCTCCTACTGTTAAGTACATGTATATGTGTCTAAAAAGTGACGTTTAGGATCTGGAGTTTCATTATGATCCCATTTTTTTATTATTGTTATTTTTTTTAGTTGACATTTTCCAGGAAGAATGACATATTTGTTTCCTGTGGCTTTGCTCTGAGCAACCAGTCAGGAAATAATCAAATTACAGAAAGTCAACAACATAATATCTTCCAGTATTTTGCTTTAATTTTGAAACAGTGTTGAAAATGGAATAGTTTGAGCAACTGTATGTAGAATCCTAGTGGCGTGATTTAAATGCCAGCTATAAAAATACTCCAGTTCATTTTGGTGATGAAAATAAAAGTCCAGCTCTTTGACAATGAATTTATAGCTGTCCTGGTTAGAGGTAAAAAAGGACCAATTTTCTCTTCAGTAATTTTACTTTTCAGCTAAGCCTCTTCAAATTAACTGAACTCTGAAATTAACAGCATATTATATATAGGGGAGACCTAGTAGCAGCCTTCCAGTATGTGAAAGGAGCTTACAGGAAGGCTGGGGATAGTCTGTTTGCAAAGGCCTGCAGTGACAGGATGAGGGGCAATGGCTTTAAGCTGGAGAAGAGTAGATCTAGATTAGATATTAGGAATAAGTTCTTTACTGTGAGGGTGGTGGACCACTCAACAGGTTGCCCGGGGAGATGGTTGAGGCCCGTTCCCTGGAGATATTCAAGGTTAGGCTCAACGAGTCCCTGGGCAACCTGGTGTAGTTGGGGGTGTCATTTGGAGGTCCCTTCCAGCCTGGATCATTCTATGATTCTATGATTCTATGACATGCTGATCTGTCTGTTGTTCATCATTTTATCCAGGGGCAACACTTCATGAAGAGAGAATAACTTCTCCTGCCACTGTTTTATCAGTGTAAGCTTTTGACAGCCCTTGAATGGCAGGGAACGGAGTAGGCAGAGCAACCCTGGGTGGCAGGAGGAACTCAGTACAGGGAGAAATAAGCTGGCAGAAAGTCCCAAAAAAGGACACCCAGAAGCCCTCATGCAGGCGAGGTTCAGGGCAGAGCTCCTGCTGAAACTGCTCAGTAGTCCCCTGAGAAAATGTCTGGGGAAATGAGATGTTTTGGATATATAACATTTCTGTATCGGAATGGCTGGGACACTGCACTTGTGAGAGCGAGATGTGAAGTGAGAATATCATGTAGGTTTCTGAGAGGCATTTTTCAACATTAGCTTTTAAATACTCATATTATAGGCAGAAATTCACAAATCTGTGTGTTTTCTCTGGCATAACCTAGAGCTGAAGTGCCCTTATGTTTCTGATATTGTAAACACATCTGTCTCAGCACATTTGAGCTCCCTTAAATGATAGCAGGTAGATGTAGATACAAGAGCATGGCAGCTCTCCTCGGTGACTGGCATAAGTTTCACAGGTCATACACACTGTTTTTTCTCCGTCATACACACTGTTTTTTCCCCTTCACACATCATGGTAACAAATACTTAATTCCTCTCATAAAGTTTGTCTTATAGAGAATAACAAATACTGTTTTCACTGTTAGAAATACTTTCATTTTTATCATCATGAAGATAAACCACAGGCATGCCTTTAAAATCCAATCCGTACTATATACTGATATATACCGTTCTTTCTCTCATCCAGACTAGACAGATAAAATGCCATATGGAATTATTTCTCTTGGTACCAATATTTAATCTTAACNGGGGGGGGGGGTGTGGGTGGGAAATAGGAATCCTGATTGTTCAAATTTTTTGTTTTTATTTTTCGATAGGTACCTTAGCTATGCTGTATTTTTACATTTTAGCAGATTATTCCAGTTTGCAGAACACCAAATCTTATCTACTGAAAGTCTACTGCGATAAATTAATACATTCCGTGGCAATTTCCAAATTTTTCATTCAAAACAGAATGTGGCAGGATTTCAGTTTTATGATGAAACAATGTCAGAGTTACAGAACTGCAACTATATTCCCATATGCAGAAATAGATAAACTCAAACTCTTGGATAAATTTATGAATCTGGGCATCCCAGAACCTCATTCTTCTCCTTGGCTGTTTTTCTCCCTAATCTCCTGTCTTCATTTAGGGACTCCCTTCTGACAATGAAGTAGTACTGCAATGTGAGAAATGGAATCTAGGCAGAACTCCCAGGCCCATATTAATTTTGTTTATTTATTTTGTTTGCTGTTCCATATTTTGTTTCTCCAGTTCCACAAGAATATGATCTTAACTGTATAAATAGACTTTTTTGTTGTAGTTTACCTATAGGAAACAAAAAAGAATTCTCATTTGCTAAAAGATCTCACCATATTTTTAGAAGGAACAGGATTCTTCTGGAGAATTTTGTGAGGTTAGCTGTTGTAAAAACATGAGGAGTACTGAGTGTAGCAGTATATTCTGAAAGTACAATTGGAAAAGTTGCCAAGATGATCTCTTTTATTAGGCTGATGAATTCGCATGAACTTTTTTACAGATGTTCACATCAGTTCTGATCATTTTTCCACTGTCTTTGTAAATTGGTTATACTTTTCAGGAAATTCCTAGTTATTCCTAAGATCTTACTCCCTAATTCTGCAAAGCAATTATCATTTAATCCTAGCATTAATTTTAAGCATATCGAAATACTTCTTTAAAACAGATTTAAGGTATGCAGGTTTAAATTTTCAACTATCACTTGTCTAAATATCTGTAGTATACGTAGAATAGCAGATGACCCATACTGATTACATGCTTATTAACCTAAGAATACTAAGGAAAAATCTGCTAGTAGTATTTAAGATACAAAAGGAAATAATATAAGTATATCAGACATTTACTCTCAGAGATCTTTGTCTTAAGCGGTATTTTCTTACCTGTGCAATGCAACTTTAAATTACACATTATGTTGACATACAACATTCAGTGGTTTTATTTACTTTTTTTTTGGCCACAGGCCATCTGAAAGGCAAATGACCTTTAAAAATGGTGAGCAGAAATTAAATTTTCCTTTCTTGTCTGTTTTTCATCTGGAGACCCTGTTCTGACATAGTATTTTCTTGTTTCACAAATCTCATATTGTTAAAAAATTTATGCTAGTATCCTGAAGAGTCACCAGGACTTAATGGTGAGTCAGAGGTATATGTAAAAACTATTCATGATTATTAAAAAAACTTCTTTGTACCATACAAATAAAAAGAGTTATGAGAGACATATATATGTCTGTACAAGCAACTGTATTTTTTTAGTTCACTGACCTAGAATAGTAGGGTGACGTAAAAAACCTATTCATTTTGGAATCAAAGCATCAAAGTTTCCAAAAAAAAATGCTTTCACCATTTTCAGTATGGTTTCAGAGAATTTTATGGTGAAGCTGTTCAGCAGAGATTTTGAAATATCTTTATTTAACTGAACCTGTTTTTCAATTACTTGTCTGCCCTCCAAAATTCATATAATGTTTACTATTGTGTTCCCAAGGTCAAAACCCATTGCAAAACCTTTAAACAAAACACTTTTTAGCACTTGAAATGTTTGTAATAACAATCTTGGCTGAAGATCAATTCTCTTTGGCAACATTACATTACAAACTTCTGTGCAGACTCAGCCACGCACTGAGAACTAGATCTGAGATTGGCGTCGAGGCTGCATGGTTTGTGTTGTGTGTGTCGAGATCTTGTTAACAGTAGTATTCCCAGCAGAAGTGTAAACAGCCTTGTATCCCAGATGTGCAAGATGTTGGTGTGCAAGAGGTACGTAATTGTGGATCTGTAAAAGTAGCTAAAATGTTTGTAAGTATTAAATGTTTCTGGGATTTGGTGGGGTTTTCTCATAGATGTTTCCCAGTATTTTTAGCCTCTCTCACATGACAAGTGTCAGCAGATGAAATGGGATTTCTTTTCCTCTAGAAAAGGGATAGAATTACACCCTTTTTCCTACATGCCATGAGTATTTTAGAAACACAGCTAAGTGGTTTGCAGGACACTCACAATTTCATCTCAGGTCTCAAGCAGGTTAACATGCTCCTGCGCCTGTCATTAGACTGCTGAGCTGTGATCACCCTCATGACACTGGGTGGATGCACTGTACGGTCAAACCAGAGGCTACTGATCTCTAACCGTCTTCAGATGTACTCACGACAGTGCCATTCACTAATTCACAGTTTTATTAAGCTACCAGTAAGAACCTGACAAATCACCTTTCTATGCCTGAAAATCCCACTGAGCCTGTAAAAGGCCGGTGATAATACTGCAAAGCTGCATTGAATTATAATTGAAATTAGCCTAACCTGAAGGATTAATGTATTTTTCTTCTGAAAAAAGATAGTTAATATTGCCTTTGCTGTAGCTAAAAACATCATTCATATTTACAATTTTGTAATGGATTCTATTAGACTGTATTCAGATCACTCTTACACAGGGAAATTATAGTGCTCAAATGTGAAAGATTCAAGTAAAATTAAATGAGCAATTCTCTAGCTAAGGGGACTACAACTGGCTGCAGCTCCTCCAGACATTTACAAGGACCTGTTCAGCTGTCCACATCCGGTGTGAGCCCAAAAGGTAAACATCTGGAAGTGTCTATTCACAGCTGGCTCGCTCCAGGCACTAGAAAGTCTGTTGTGGTGGCCAAGGAGCAGAAGTGTTTGGAAGGCAGGCTACGAAGCACCTTGCTGTCACCTCCCTCTGCTGTGCAAAGTGGAGGCAAGGTGGAGTAAGGAACCTGAGATACATGGCATAGCCTGAAAGACCCAGGCAACAGCAGGTATTTTGAAAGCAAAACGTAACCGAAATAGCTCTGAGAACAGGTATAAATGTTGTGACAGTATGTTACACCTGTTGTGGTTCATGTTTTTAAAGGCATGGCTGTCTTTTAACAAAATGGCAGGGCTGATGACGGCTCTCCTGAGGGCAGCAGTGAAGGTGATGAAACAGCTCGGTCATTGGCACTGTACCATGAACCAACCCAAGCCGTGTACATGGCTGGCCAAACTGGGGCACCACCAGACCACAACTCTTCTTTCTTGCAACATGAAGAAGTTTTACGATAATATCAATGTAATACAAAGGGAATCCAGGTCTCTGACATCCAGCAGTTTTAGGTCACTTCATCTCCAATAAAACTGAGATACTGGGTGTTGTCTTTTGGTCTGTGGAAAGCACTGTGCTATGCGAGGCAAGTATGGTACTTTTGTGGGAAAGAAAAGCTAGAAAAAGAGAAAAAATAACTTCCCCCCCCCCCGCCCCCCGATACTGTACTGTAATTGTTTAACCTCTGAAAATAATCTTTAAGAGGATTTTTTGGCCAGTCTGTGGGAAGCTAAACAGATAAGTTCTGTGTTAAATTTCAGCTGAATATGATTTGAAATGGCAGTGATATTAAAACCTGAAAATAATAGTTTAAAAATGAAAAAAAAAAACCCAACCCCTGCAGAAAAAAAAAAAAAAAGAAATCTATACCACATCAGTGTAAACTGTGATGCATCAGAAGTATCAGTATGAGACTGCATGTGTTTATTACATCTCAGTGTGTTGTTTCACTGTCTGTGTACTTGCTGGTCTGTGTAATCATCGCTCCCTGTTGGATTTCATGTAAATTCTGAGTGCAAGCAATACTTAGCTCTTCTGGAAGCATTTTGCTCTACAGAACTACCACATGAGGCAATACGATATTCCCATTGCTCAGTGGTCCTCTTGTTCTTGCAGCCTTATGTGTCAGCCCTTAGGGACTGAAACTGCATCTGCTGTGGAGCTGTTTCTGTAATAGCTCTCTGAGAGCCTATTCCAGGTAGTCTCTAATTAGACACACCCAGATGGTGGGCACTGAGCAGATGTACTGCCAGCTTGGGGTGGATATGGAAGGAAGTTTTCTTTTGGCTCTCCCATAGTTTGTCTTTCTAATGTTTCTTCTCAGTTCTTCCTTACAGTGATCATTTGAAATGTTTTGGTTTTTTTTTCACAAATTCTAAAATATGAAGCAAACTCAAGCACTCTAATTTTTATTTCAGCTCTAATCTAAGGCACTAAACATTCATGCTGCTTGGTGTAGTTTGAAGCCTAGACACACCAAACTCATGTTACCCAAGTGCTGTCATGAACAAGCCTGCTCACTTGTGCTTTGATACAGAATCTTTATCAGCAATTAAGATTTTGTTCTTGGAAACTAATTAATAATTATGTTCATGCTGCCAGAGACATAAGTAAGCACACTCAATCATGTCTATGTAGCCAGCCTTGCAGATCAAATGAATGTAACTAGCTGGAATAGAGTCTGATGTTTTCAGTCACATGAATAAACACAAGAAGCAGATCTCCAGAGTGAGAAACACTTACTTTCTGACAGATTCTTTCTACAGCAGAACCATACTTTAAGTGTTTAGCCACATCTGACATCGAAAAGATTTCAAGAGAGACTACTTACCCAGCAATTTGATCTTTGTGTTCACAGTGCAGTGTTCCATGCTTCATGTGCCATAAATGTTGATGTATTTTTCACAACATTGGAGAAATAGAGAAAATTATAATTTTAGTTTAAAAGCTCCTTTATTATTCCTTTACCTTTCTAAGCCTGATCACACACAGAATAAAAAAAAATAAAATAATCACAGCTCATATGAAACCTTTTGGATTTGCACTATAATGTCCTATGTTTCAACAGCTTTAAAGTCAATCTTCAGGCATCATCTTTCTAATGATCAAATTTATTTGAAAGTGATGTTCACAAAATGCCTATGTGCCAAACTTAGTCAGGTATGATGTGAGAATTTGTAAAGTATATAACTTGGGAAATGAAGATAAACTTGAAATCCTGAAGGCATCCTTTGTAAATCAGAACACTTTTTTCTGAGAAGGTTTTGAATACATCTCTACAACTTCAACTGTTAAGAAACATAACTGATTAAGTCATTATTTGTGTAGTGCTTGAATAGTAATAGACTTTCACAATGTGTGTGAGGCTTACTGTGTTCCTTCTTGTACATTACTCTCTGTTTTGGCATTCCTTGGAAAGAAAAGAAGTCTTTCAGACTGAGTAATCTTTGAGTATCTTATATGAGTGATAATTACACTGATTGTTAATTGGTAGATATGTAGGATGACCACTAAGCCACTGCTTAGTCACGCTGCAGCCAGCAGAAAACCAAGGAAATAAGGCAGGGAAATGCTATTTATACCTCATGTTTTAAAGAAGAAAGGAAAAAAAAAAAAACTACAAAGGAAAACAACAACAAAAAAAAAAACCCAACACAAAAATCGTTTGAAGTATTAGATTTTAGAAGGTAAACTAGGAGAAAGTTTTCCAGTTTCCCATAATTTGGCCATTATAGAGATGTTGAGAGCATCTGACAAGATACATGCAGCCACTTCAAAACCAATTTTATCAGTAACTATGTTTTATTTAGATATACTTTAAAATTAGGTACAGACAGACTTAATCGTGGAAGAATAAGCATTCTGCTAAAATATTTCTATAATTAATCCAATTTTGAAAATTCAAAGATGTTCTGTAATTAATCTTTATTAGCTGTTATTTGATCATTTTCATATGTATCTTCACCTTATTTCTAATAGGGAGTGGCATCAAAAATTCTGGGAACTAATAAGCAAAAGGGTTTTGTAGTTTTTCCTGGCCAGTTTCATGCAGAGTAATAGAAATCTACTTGAAAGAGTCTCCTCTCATGGGTTTTCAAATTCAATTTTATAGACTCAAGACATCTAGAAAAAAATTTTATTAGCTTTCAGACTCTCAATCTTTATCTGAATGAAATCAGAACTGTGAAATTCTTGAAATGCACCCATGACTAGTGAAAATGTATTATTACACGCAGTTATTGTGTGTATGGGAAAAAAACTTACAAAGTTTTTAATCTTAATGTCCACTAAAGGCAGATGCATGATGCTAACCACTGAAAATATGGCTAAGAAAAGTTTGTGTAAATTGTCAGTGCTTTAATATATTCTGGTCAGCCAATGCAGTAGTGCTTCTGATAGCATTTTTTGAATGTTTGTTTTAAAATCGAACCATTGCCGCAAAAAACAAACGTGGTGATTTGAAATGTCACTGTGCCTCAGAAGTACCACATTTGAGCAGGCAGGAAGAATCACATGAACATTCCTCATCTGTTCTAGGGGCAAAGCCACTGTCCTGGTTTGAGCTGCTGCTGCTGAATGTTGTTCAAGCTAGGCTGGAGAACGTTTCACTAGCTCCCAGCTAATGTTCTGGAAACTCAGCTGTGCAAGGTCTGACGTAGAGAAGGTGATAAATGCGGGTATGGAACTACAGGGGTGGGGGCAGCTCAGGACTCCTGATTACAAGGTGCAAGAGTAGATACACAGCTGTGCAGCCCATGCTGTTCGTGTTCACCTTCTTTAACCCTGCCAGCAAACGGCTGCAGAGTGGTGTGGTGGTTGGTTGGCTGTGGTATAAGACAGTGCTAAGAAACTATTATGGACATTGGAAGTAGTTTAACCCAAGCAGTGTGCTCTCTGCCCGAGGTAGTTTGTGCTGGTTTGCAGCTTTTCTGCTTTTACAACCTAACCAAGACCTTGTTCATCAACGCAACATGACATTAAGCTATATAGACCTACCTAGATAATTTAGGATAGCCTAGTTCAGGGATAGAAGAGGTTATGAGAGCAATGCATGTAGTCTGTATCACTGCTTCCACTGTTACTGTTGGGGAGGATTATACTCATAGCGTTTGGGTTTTGGCTGTGTAGTGTGTTAAATGACCTTCCATCCCTCTGCTCTGGGAGTATTTAGTACCTTCTGCAAATAACAATAGTGAAATCTTCAAACCCAGCATGCTCTTTAGAAATGTAATCGTAACTAAACACATTCTTCCCTTTGTCTTTTAAATGAAAGGGACAAAACACGTGCATGTCAGTGATCTTTAATGAATGTTCACTCACAAAATCAGAGGAAAGAGAGGAGAATATTCACATTCAGCCTCAGTCATGTCTATATTATTAAATTATCTCTGCTAGCCTGCCTATTATTTTGTGCTCCGAGTCCTTTCTTTTCCTGCCCTTGTTCTTACTCTTATCTTATTTCCGTAAGCATAAGTTATGTATCTGATTAAATGCTAATTAGTGACTTCATTTGAGCTGCATGTATGTAACTGAGAACAGAATCTTGCCTAAAGAATTTTTAAAATCAAATGTGTAATAATAAAAGGAAAATGAAATGGTGTCTGTTTTTTAATATAATTACCTAAAAATTCTAGGAATTGAAAGCAAGCTTTCTAGAACAAAATTCTTTCTCAGCATGCGAAGCAAGCAGAGAAAAGGGGCACAGCACATGTCATGTTTGGTAGATTGTTGATTCATATTTACTTTTAATTTTATAAAGTTCAGATATATGCAAAATAAAGAGAAAATAAAAGTAAAGTCGAGTGCAGGAGTGAAGTATCTTTAAATTTGCTATAGAATTGGACTCAGACTCCTATAATTGCTTTGTTCTTTTTAAGTTAAACCTTAAAGTACATTCATCATATGACTATTTTTAATGCAATGCTTAAGTTGTACAGTACTTATTTTATTAGTTAATGGCTGCAGAGGGCTGAGAAAGAAAGACCTGCCCATTTAGTTCCTTCCCGAACAACATCAGAGGAGGCTTTATTTAGTTAGCTGTTTTGCAGGCAGCCAGCTGCTTTATGCATCCTGCAAGTTGAATTCCTGGGTCGCTCAGGAGGCCAGTGCAGGTGTCACCCAGTAAAGCACACACAGAAGCAGCAGCCGACACAAATTGCAGACCAAATGGGGAGCAGGTGCAGCAGGTTGCAGGCCATGGCTATATGTCACTCCTTGTGCTCTCTTGTCCGGAGCAGCTGCCTACTTTTCTGTCCCCAGAGTGGCTCTGTAATAAGGTGCTAATAGCTACCTGTTAGCAGTTCCAAAGCTTTATCCCTGGGAAGTGACTTGAAGTAATTGGGAATTAGATCTAGGTAGCTACTGAAAAGGAGGGACAAAAGGTTTCTCAGCCTTTCTGTGGTCCTGCTACCTCTTGCTGTGACTTTTCTTTCTCCTGTGGTAAAGAGAGATAGAAAGGTGTCATTAAATGGTACTTAGGTGAAGATGCGATTTGGTAAGTCTCTATGGTGGCATACCTGTAGCTTGTCAAAGATAAATCAATGGCTTTCTCTTCTGTGCTCCAAGCAAACAAAGCAAATGTGCTAACAATCAGTTGTGGAGATAATTGCATGAGCTCTGGCTTTACCAAACACTGAGCCCAGAGAAATCACAATAAATTACCTAAAACAGAATGTCTGACTTCATATTTGGTGAAGAGGGATCATAGAAAAAAAAAACAAAACAAAAAAAAACAAAAAAAACCCAAAAACCAAAAACTGTTTTGTATCAAAAGGAAGAAATCTTTGAGTTGCTTGTTTTACTAACATACAATCAAATTAGTTCTGTGCAGATATGGATGGAGTGCGCGGCATTTACAAAGATGATAGGGTGCTTTACAGTATTTATGCTAGAACAAGAACTTAGCAGTAGTATTCGTTTTTTTTTTTTTTTATATTGCAAAAAAGCTGATGGTGATATGTGATTTAATAGCAGTACAGTGAGGTTTTTTATTTTGTTTCATATATAAAGGATCAAGGATTTTGAAATATCATAATTTCTTGCTTTTGTTTCCAAAGCTAGGCTCAGTGCTGATTAGAAGTGTTTTCCAGCTAGTATATGACGTATGCAGTAATAATGAGAACAGACCTGTAATATTCAGTTCTTTACTTTCATGAGCTTGCTCATAAGGAATTATGTCCTACTGTGACGTAACTTTCTTGCTTGCTATACTGAAAAAGGGATAATTTAATTTATTCCGTATCTTCTTCTATAGGAGGGTACAAATTCCTTATTACAAGGGGATGAGAGAACAATAAGGAGAAATTATCCCATACTTGTTTCAGTATTTCCCTGTAGTAATGGGAATACAAATGCTTTTTTTAATGCATTATAATCGGGAAGTGAAAGGGATGAAAAATGAGACATCATTATAATGATGTCATGCTAATGGCCACACATTGTTGAAGCCAAATAAGAACACAAAGTATACAAATACTGTAAAAACAAGAGTTTAAATAAACATGTAATTTCAGATATCTACTTGCAATGCTGTTGAAAGATGTATCCCTTTAAGTGAGTCCTGTCTTAGACCATCAGTAATGTCTTCATGGAGTCCTTAGTGTTTATGTCTTGCTGTCAGAAAAATTCCTTGGTGGTTTGTGCCACAATCCCTGTAAACATCACTCATTACTCATAGCCAATAATGACCATGAAGTCAAAAAAAGAGACAAAAATAGGTAAATTAAATTTATTCCCCCAGTGAAACAGAGGAATAATGAATGCACAAGTCAGGCCTTGCATCACAAGTCTAGGAGCAGCAGCTAATTCCATTGAAGGCAAATTTAAAACAAAAAATAATGCTCTTTGAATGTATTCATACTTCCCACAATCTGAGATATGGAAAAGAGCCACAGTCAATAAAAACAAACATGCTGGAGGTAGAAGTCAATTTTTGGATTAGTGACATAATACCTGGATCAATTTTTCAATGCTGTTGTGGCTCTGTTATTTTATTTCACTTTCAGAAGATGAGTTGTTCTAGAAGTGTGCTTATACAATCTGTGGCAGAAACTAGCACTAGGCTGAAAAAAAAATAGACAAGTTCAGGAGATCTGGTTTGATCCCTATGTGCCTGGGAACAAGCACGATTTATTTTTCTTACTAGTTTTACTTTTTAAAATTTGAAGTGATTATCAATCCTGTTTCTGACTAGAGAATTGTTAGCCTAAAAAAACTCAGAAATTTACAGAATGCTTTTCTAGCAATTGCGTAATTCATCATATAGAGTCTTGACACCTTACAGTTTGCATATGAAAGCCTGTTACTGCTCCCAACAGTTTAAAAAAACCCCCAAACCTAAAACCCCAAGTAACTTGATACTGTATAAAACCCTACAAATTATAAATGTGAAAGAAAGTACCTTCCTCAGGTCAGTGACAGAAGACATATATACATTTACACACGCACATATATATGATATTTGTGCCAGAAACCCAGTTTGTATGCATTTATATCTGCAAAAGTACATCCAAGTCTGGAAGTTTGACTACATTTGCCTGTAGAAAGGATATTTAGTTTAAGGAAAAATCTGTAGAACAACAAAGAGACTGAGAACCAGTTGTGAGAAAGTTAAGGTGTTCTGAGAATACATCGGTCAGAGAGTACACAAATAAAGATGAGAGTCCTGCTAAAATCCATTAGTGTTGTCCTGAGTGAAGCATGAGAAACCCAAAGTTTAACTGGGGAAGTCTTTTTGAGAAAGGAGGCACTTCGGTTCATCAGAGGTTTCTGCTCACAGGACATTCCAGAGTTGTGAAGAAACTGAAAGCAGACGTTATATAAAGATGCTTTTTTGTTGTTGTTTTTGTCTCAGTGTATAAACTTATTGAATTAAGTAGAGAAACATTTGTTTTGGATCCACTTAAGAGTTTGTGTGCACATAGTAGAGGTAGAAAGTCACCATCTCTTCCTGCATGCGCAGTGAGAAGCAGCTTTGCTCCCAAGGCTGTTTGTGCTCAGTAGCACACATTTGTATAGAGACTGACGTGTCCTGTATCTCAGATGGATAGATTAGCACTTTTATGCCTATGTAGCTTTCAGCCCTGTGGTGGTTCCATAGTCATATAGGAGAGTGTCCAGAATTAGCACCAAACCATTTAGTCTGTGTTTTCTGTTTAATCTGTTTTGCCTGGGCTTTCTCAGTAAGTGCAGTGTTTATCCCTACATATGTGCTTTGTTCCACAGGCACCTCAAACTTTCTTGCTGCCAGCTCTGGTCTACTGACATTCCTGGGCTGGGAATAGTAAGGAAAGGTGGCCTGTGGCAGGTGGGTTGTGGGAGTCTTTTTTGGGGAACGGAGGCAGAGAAGATCCCTTCTCTGACAAATGCCACATTAAAGCTGAGGAAAGAAACCATGTGCTTTTGTTAAGACAAGAGCAGGTAAGGGTGTAGGACCCTGTGCAGTGGCCTTCTGGTGTACTCAAATGAAGCATCAGGCAAAACTGTGGATGCTACTTGACGTCACATTAAGATACTGTATGAAGATAAATAGAGGGTAAAGTTCTTGCTAAAATAAGAATCTGGACTTGTATTTGCTATTTCAGTCCTCAGGGACTAGTAATGGAACAGTAGATATAAATGTATTCTTCTCTGATAAGGAGTATAACTAATATGAAGTGATCATTTAAAGTAAATCAGAATATGCATGTGTTTTGTTTTTTTTTTTTATATAGTGGGTAGATCCAGCTCAAGCTTATGTCAAATCTAAGATCATTAATAATAATAACAATAATAACAACAACAATAATAATAATAATAACCAACAGTAAGACATTCTGAGCAATTATGCAAGACAAACTTAAATAATGATACCAATGAAAAAAGCAGGGGGCTAAGGTATAAGGTTCTGCTTTTTTTTTAACATTTTTTTCCTTGATTGCATGCAGGTTTTGCATCAGAACATGAGGGTTTTTTCCTTGGGGAAAAAAAAAGGCAGAAAGTTATGAGCAAATGATGACAGCAGACAACTCTACTACTGAGCAAAATGCTGGCTCATCTCTGCCCATCTACCCTTCCTTGAGAAATAAATGTTCTGACAAGTTTAGGTCTTTAAACAAAAGTCAACGTAGCATTCATAAATGCATAGAACATAGCTAAAATGGTGAACAAGCAGATATCCATTATTAAACAGTTTCTAGGACTAAGAATTTCAGACCTTTCATGGACCAAATCTGTATCCTGCTAGGAGAATGGCACCATCTGGTGGATCTTCTCCTTGGAAAATTTCTAATGGAGATTGCAATCATAATTTAGAAGCTGTTCCTCTACCATAAAACTGAATATTTTGTAAGACTATTATTTATAGCTTGTAAAAAATTAAGAATAGAAAATAGGTAATAATGACTAACAATATAATTGTCACAATTGTCCATTGTGGAAGCTTACAGTTATTTCTTGCACAATAAATGGCATTTGAAAATTTGAGAGAACAAAGAGAATTACTCAGAAACTGAATCAACTTCTTAAGAGTTTACTTGAACTATCTGTTCAGAGCTATGACCAGCTAGTAAAGAAACGATTCTATAATTCTATGAAATAAAGTTTTCTGAACACAGTAATGGAGCACAGGAAATCAAACCTATATATATATATATATTATTTTTTTTTTAATTACTCTTTTGGAAATTTGGGTGGTTGTTGGTTTTTTTGTTGTTTTTGTTTTGAATTTTTTTTTAATATTACTCTATGGAAAATTTGGAAATCTACTCTTCCAATGCAGCACAACTCAGTTCATTTTGGGACTTGTGTAGTATAAATTTTTGATTTTCAAATATGATGACATTTGTTGCTAAATGCTTTCTGTAGGTTACCAGTAGTGTTGAAGTCTCAAGTAATCAGTCAGTAGCTCCCTTGCAGACAACACAGGTGACCATATCCAAAAGAGTCTTTGAAGACAGCATATTCTGGGACCTTCTGCCCATCATACTTGCCCTGCTACCTGTAACTTATCATGTAACTGGATGAAGTGAATGCAGTCCCAGAGCTCAGTTCTGTCTAAACAACCTGCAGTCGATACGACACCTTGAAGATAGTTTGGGTAGTCTTGCACCAGATAGTTTGGGTACAATTGCTTTATGAAAATTAACATCTATATCATCTGCATTGTAACATAGAGGGGAATATTCCAGAATACTTTCAAAAAATTTGTGTTTATCCTAAATAAACAAATTATATTGTAGGCAATGTGAAGGAATAAGCGTAGCCAAGCAGAATTTTTGTGTGACCACAACTGAAACTGATATGTGTTTACCTGTTTTCAGTGAGAAAATATTTAGAATAACTTAAGCACAGTAATTTGCAACTTCAAAATTCAGTTACTCTTGGGAACTTCAATAGTCCCAAGCATGTAATAGAAACATATTGAAAGTGACAAAGGAAAATTAATTAGACATTTTTACATAATGGCCAAAGAGTGCATTCCCTCATTCAATGCAACATTCACATGCCTACTTAATTTTAAGAAAACCAGACTGTTCTGCATTATATTTAGTTGTAATAACAAAGAAATGAATGAGCCTGTTTTCTTCACTGTCTTCCTATAAATTTGTCCTCAAATACCCCCATTCACATGAATTGTTATTAATTTCCTTTTTTTTTTTTTACTTTCTGTGATACAAAAGCACAGAGAGGTCCATAGAGAAAGTGGAACGAATAAATTAAACATCAGACAATTAGAAGTGATGTGACAATGTTTAGATTTCTCATTAAAATATCATATTGTTTTCCTAGTTCTGACATACACTAATTTTGCCAGCCTCTTGACATGAAACCTGTTGTTGGCACTAGATGCAACGGGACCAGGAAAAAAACTAGTTGTGGAGCAGTATAAATCATTTGATATGCAAGGCATTTCCACAAAAAAAAATATAATTTTTTTTCATCCCATAATTGATTAAAAAGACTGAAATGTGTCAAAAAGAGTTATTAAAAAAATCTTGATGAAATAAAATTTAAAAGAAGATGAAAAAAAGGAGAAGTAGACTGATTAGAGTCAAATGATGAAAAATGGCTGAGCAGCTCAATGTCCACTGCATCCAGAAGCATTGCTTTCTGGGAGGATGACAAAAGAGCTTTTTTGTTCTGTAGAGAGAAATCCAGAAAAAGCCAGAGCTGTTTTGGAGACATTTTACCAAGCAGGGCTTGGGCAATGTTTGAGAGTGGAAGTCCCAGAGGAGTAACAGGCAGGTAGAAAAGGAAGATGGTTGCAGACAAACAGGCACAGTAGGGTACATGGCAGGAGAAATGAGGAGGATAACCAAATATAGTAAGTAGACATGGAACAGCACAAATTAAGTTGGCTGGATTTGGAGCAGAAGCCCGCTTTGCTCTGTATGACTTGCCAGCTGAGTCTATGGGAATGGCAGTATGGCTGCTGAAGAGTTAGACATCTGGAATTTGCAGAAGGTATGAGTCTTCTCAGCAGCCAAAGAGAAGACCTGCAATCAGTCTAGGTAAGGTATCACTGTTCTCTAAAGGGGACAGAATACATTTAGTAGCTGGATGGAAGACTTGGCATTTTTATTGGTTTGGGTTTGGTTTTGATATCACACAGTAACTTGTCCCATGACCAGAAGCCTTAATAAATGTGAGATTAAAATTGAGAATTTACTGCATTCAGATGCACCTCTTCCTGCAGCTGCAATGTGTGCTTGGAAATACTCATGCTCCACTTCATCTGAAGGGTTCCCAAGTTGAATGGGGGGGGAGAAAAAAAATCAAGTTATTTTGCTGCAGGAGTAAGGTGCTGTTCACTTAACTACAGTATGATCCTATGCAATATACAAAATGATTTAATATTCCATAGGTCTTTAGTAACTAGTAAAACAAAAATAAATGCTAAAAACAACTGCTGTCTTATGCCTGAGGCTTGTTACTAATTTATTTGGATCTCATTTCAGGGTTCAGTTAAATTGACAAACGTGATTGTGGCTCTTGTGGAAGAAAAGGACATTAAAATGTTTAGATTTACACCATAAATAATAACTTATTAAAGGAGTCATTTTTTGTGATACTCTTACAGGTTGGGTGGTTTTGGAAGTGCTAAAAAGCTACAAGCTGATTTAGTAAGATAGAGAAATGATTCCTTTAAAAAGAAAATACACATATGTTCTTCCTTAATGCTTCAGAATCTAAGCATATAATTTTAAAATGTTACTTCTCAAAGGCATACCACTTTGCAAAAGGGACAAAAATATATTGAAATTGGATTTCTTGTATACATTAATAATGAGATGTATCTGTCACTGGTAGCAGGAGGTTTTATATTTTAAAAGTTCTCAGAGAGTTCAGTCACATATTTTGGATACAGAATGCATTGTCTGCATAGTTAATGATTTGAAGAAAAGAATAGTTGCAGAATCATGCAAGCAATATTTTGAGTCAATATTTCCAGAGAAAGGCTGCTCAAAATCAGGCAGTAACTCACAAAATTAAGTTTGAAAATTTTAATTTTATTACCATTTATCTGGATATTAACATGACAGAAAGCATCTGGTTTTATCTGGAGGGATAGAGCTAGTTGGATTTAAAATTTCCAAACAACAGGGATATCGAAATTATCCAAGGTAATGACAGCTCTGTTGCTACTTTTAGTCTCACCCTTCCCAAACAGGGCTTTACAATTGGAAGTGCAGAATAACATGATCTGAAATATCCTAAATTGGGGATCAAGGAAATTAGAAATTAGGAATTAAGGCATTAGGAAAAAGGTAAGGAGTATAATTATATTGTGCCAGAAAATACACTTTTCAACTAGCTATGAGAATGCTTGTGTTTGCCAGTCGTGGCTAAAAGCAGTTTTCAAAGTGGAGGTCTGGGCTTTTGATTTGCCTCTGACACACAGGGAAAAGTGGCATATAGTGAATACAGTCTTTAATATTGCCTAAAACCTTGGGACCTCAGGCTAACTCGTCACCAGATTTGGCATCATTCCAGTTTGAAGTTTAGCAGCCACAACCCACTCAGTCAATAACACAGACTATCCCATGAGAATTCAGGCATTTAGTTTTAGATAAAGGATGAGTGAAGATTTAGTTGATAGACACAGGCTGCATTTTGGGGTGGGCAAGTACATTAACTTTTAGAGTGTTGAGACTGAAATCTCAAGTGCCTGGAGTTAAATCGTAAAACTTCAACATCTACAATTAAGCCACACTGATGAAAACAATACTAATTTTAAAACAAAGTAATCTTAGAGTTTCTTCTTTATCACATTGCTTACTTGCCATAGTAGTAGTTTATGCTGGAATCACAGCACTGCCTTGAATCATTCTTAAGAGATTTAAACTGAGTCACAAGGGGCAAGAGTGCTAGTAAAGGCATTTTTGTGTTAGTGAAGAGTTCATTCACTTAAAACCTCAATCACAGATATCTTGGAACTGTTTGCCAGCTGCGATTGACATGCTGGTGGAAAGGGATACCATCCTTGACAGGTTCGAGAAGTGGGCCTGTGCAAACCTCACAAAGTTCAACAAGATGCACGTCCAAGGTCCTGCACATGCATCAAGGCAATCCCAAGCACAAATAAAGGTTGGGCAGAGAACTGATTGAGAGGAGCCCTGAGGAGAAGGACTTGGGAGTGTTGGTGGGTGAGCAGCTTAACATGAGCTGGCAATGTATGTTCTCAGCCCAGAAATCCAACTTCATTCTGGGCTACATCAAAAGAAATGTGGCCAGAAGATCAAGGGAGGTGATTCTGCCCCTCTACTCTCAAGAGATACCACCTAGAGTAGTGTCTAGCTCTGGAGCCCCCAACATAAAAAGGCCATGGACTTGTTGGAGTGAGTCCAGAGGAGGGCCATGAAGATCATCAGAGGGCTGGAGCATCTCTCCTATGAGGACAGGCTGAAAGACTGGGGGTTGTTCACCCTGGAGAAGAGAAGGCTGTAGGGAGACCGTCTTGTAGTCTTTTGGTACTTAAATGGGGCCCACAGAAAATGCAGAGAGGGACTCTTTATGAGGGAGTGTAGCAATAGGATGAGGAGTAATGGTTTTAAACTGACACAAGGTAGATTTATATTAGATATTAGGAAGAAATTCCTTACTGTGAGTGTGGTCATACTCTGGAACAGGTTGCCCAGAGAAGTTGTGGATGCTCCATCTCTGGAGGTGTTCAAGGCCTGGTTGGATGGTGCTTTGAGCAACCTGGTCTACTGGAAGATGTCCGTGCTCAGAGCATGGGGGTTGGAACTTGATGATCTTTAAGGTCCCTCCCAACTCTTAGCCATTCTATTATTCTATGAATATACACACAAAAATATTCTAGGAAAGGTTTTAATGCAATAGTCCAATTTGTGTAAAAGACTCAATTTCATTCTGTTTCACTGCTAGCAGTGGTCTTATTCTACCCATTGTAGCTAAATGTCTCTCTATCAGGCTTGGTAATATTGTTCTGTGTTGCAGAAAACGTATTTTCAGTGACCAGGAGTGCTTATACAGAAGAAACTGAGGAGGAGAAAATGAGAGTAACATCGTGTGAGAGTCAGTAAGCTGTCTTAGAAAAAAACAGGCATGTAACCTTGTGAATAATTAAATAAATAAAATGTAATAGTTAATAAGCAGTCACACATATGAAATTTTCCAGAAAGGTGGGCAGTACAGATCTGAACTTCCTCAGACTAAAAAAAGTAGCTGAATTGAAAACTCTGGCAGCATACAGGAGTGTCCCGTCCACTGCTCATGCTATTTTGGAAGCAAAGGTTTTCTTGCTCTTGCTTGTTTACTGTGTTTGAAACTGAAATGATTTGCGTGTATTGGAATGCTTGAAATTAACATAAAACCGTGTTTTTGCTTGAGATGCTTTTGTTTGTTCCAAACAAAATCTTTCAGTTTTATTAACAAGGCAAACAAAAACAACAAAAAAAAAAAGCAGGTATTTGCACAGCCATGAGTTACAAGATGCCTTCTAAAATATGTGAAAGAAGCAATATTTTGCAATTATGTCAGCTCTTGAGATTGTTGTTTGATTGCTTCTTGACTGTAGTCCAGAATTATTTCAAAAGTATGACTTCAAGGAAATTGAAGAATGGGATATACTCTTTATGTGTCTTAGATTATGATAGCCTGGTGTTCTGCCAATGCTACAATTCCAAGTTATGTATATTATTATGTCATCACCAGTGGTATAATAGAAGACCTCTCTGTTATCACCACACTATGGAGCACCAAAAATCACCGCTCATTGAACTGTCTTAGAACAGCAACTACCACTGTAAGCATGAAGGCTTGTGTTTACATTTTATCCTGGAGAATCTAACAGTGAATTACTTTGTTGATGAACAGTCTGGTGTAGAAGTAAGAACAGGACAAAATCTCCCTGTTCCAGTCTTCTGCTTCAGTTGTAGTCTTTCCTGATGTTGAGAAAAACTCTGCCTGCTATATCTTGAAACAAGGATGTGCTTAGTAAGGCAGAAAAGAGTGAAAAGCATGTTTCTGTGACCTTTTGACAAAGAATGTCCTCCTAGCTATGCCTGGGAAGTGCATTCCTCTGGTGAAACACTGACATTTTCTTTGGCTCACTGTGCTTTTCTTAAGAAAACTGGTTGTACATTCCTAGTCTGGCAGCACACAGTCCAAACATTTGCCTGCTGTGAAGGACACTTGAGGGTTTTTTTAAAAATACTGTTTTGTCAAAGCATTATAGTAATCCAAATTATGAAGTAAACACAGAATTGGATTTACTGTTCAGATCAATAACAAATCAGACTGTAATACTACAGGGCTGTAATATGATTTTAGAAAAAAAGTAATGGCAGAAGGCAGACGTGAAAAGGGAGTTGTCACAGTTATGTAAGATATTTGATGCAGGAGAGTCACGCTTACAGCTAATTTTAAGTGGGTATATTTAAAAATTCCATATGTTTATTATGACCTTGTGGTTTGAATCTCTTCTCTCTCTAGTCAGTAAAATACTCTGGTTTAGTGCTATGAAATTGGCTAAGTATATATAGTAGTCTTACCATAAAATTTTCTGTCTTCAGTTGAAACTTTAAAGATTTTTGTTAATTAAGTTGGTACTGTTCCTTATGGGAAGGAATAATGTATATATTAAAGGAATAACAATATCTATGTATTGTTATGGTATTATCTAAAGGTTCTGAAAAGGATTGGAGAAGTGTTAAACCTGATGCTGTGCAAAGAAAGACTGCGGCCTCTGTCATACTAGACAGCAGGATGATGCAACAGAAACAGATCTGTGCGATGAAACAGTGGGTGCTGAGAACTTGGCATCTAGACTATATCTGCTCCCATGGTTTCAGATGAACTCTCATCTGGCCTCTTGGATTGAACATCTACCTATTAACATATGTGTTGCATCAAGTGCACACCTAGAGCATGCCTTCCTGCTTAAATTCACCCCAAAATAATCCAGTTTGTGCACTAAAAGTGTGCTTCACATCTTAGCCAGGACATAGTAAGTGGGATCAATTGCAAGATTTGCTTCAAAAGTGCACTCCTGAACCAAATTGAAGCGCTAGCACAGAGACACTTCTGTTGTAGCCACAAGCACAAAAATATAGTAATACTGTGAGTTGTCCTGGTGCTGGGAGGGACAGGGTTAATTCTCCCCTGGATCTAGCTGGGACACAGGTATTGCATCCCCTGTGAGCCATGCCCAGGGGTTCCCTTTGTTGTTCTGTTAAACTGCCTGTGTCCCAACCTAGGAATTCTGCCTTTTTCTTCCGATTCTCCCCTCGAGGTGTGAGGGTCCCTGAGAGCGCCCAGCTGCCACGTGATACTTTGTTGCCCTCTGAGGCCAAGCCAGGACAGAAGTGCATGGAGTCCCAAAGCTCGGGTTAGAAGGGATTTCCAATTCACTTTATTGCATTTCCACAAGGATCAACCACATATATGCCATTCCTAATGAATGTTTAATATGTCCATAAGAACTTCAAAAGATAGTGACACTACAATCCCTCTAGTAAAATAATAAAATCAAATTAATTATATGCTTACCATTAGCATTAGGTCTTTGTTTGAAGCCTGACCGCTCTTAACCTGAAAGCCTGCACTGCTTTCTGTTGCCAGCTGTTTGTCACAACTATCAGGAGTTCCTGTGGCAAAAATGACTCAGCCACTTGTACCAAGTCCACTAAACTGCTATGAATTATTAAAGAAATCCAAAGCTGACCTTGGTTTGGTCCTTTATAAGTAGCTGGGTCATTCCTACAACAGGAATGGGATTTGTGAGAGGAACAGAAAGCCCAGCTGAGAAGTCACCATAGTCAGCCCTGCGCAAGCTGTCTCTTCATCAATCAAAAACCTCTATCTCCCTTGCCGTATGTTTGTTCATTACTCCTTACCTTGTTCCTGCACAAGGGAAATTAGTTCAATAGCTTTGTTTTAGGAAGGCCCAACTATTGTGGTAAAAGGTAAGAGATGTTTGGAAAAGATATGATGGCCTGTGTTTCAGCATTTAAATGAACCACTGCTAGGAGTCAGATCAGGACTTACGTAGGGCCATATTATCCTCTGTGTTTTCAAATGATTAATTTCTTCTGCCTTTTTTTTCTGAAATACCATTTGTGATGGAGGCTGAGCCTAATGACACCTGGAGTAAAAACATCTCTTTTACCACTTTTCTTATTCTTGCAAATGAGTTTGCATGAGGGGAACCTTTAGTCATGCCCGAGGACATGCATGCTGTTCCAAGTTCTGAAGCACATAGGGTCAGACCTCTGTCATGGGTATGTCTCGTTACTGACCCTTATCACTGCTGAAGGTTAGTATAGTTGGATGATGATGTAGAAAGCAGTGTAGAGTAGTATGGAAATTATGAATCAAATCACTAAATGGATCAGACGATATTTTAAATTTTAACACAAATGTATAGAGTAAAATTCTGTGGATTCTTCAGTGCTTTGATCTTGGAAGTAGCAGGAAAGTCTTCAAGAAAAATCAACACCTTTCACAGAATGTCATATTCCATACTAGATGGCATAGAAGTCACTGTTGTGTTCTGAGGTTATTTTTGCATATTATCATGTCTCTGCCTAATCCAAGTTTGCACTTAGGAGATTTGTAGGTTTTAAGTAGAAGAAAAGATCTAAAGTTAAATACAAAAAAACATGAAGGAAAAAAATGTTCATTAAATGCTCTGTGACCTGCTTGAAAGATTTAGCCATGACACTTTTAAGTAGTCAGGAAGAGATGTGATGCAGGTGAAATAAACTTTAAAAACACTCAGTCATCAACTTCTCCAAATCTCTTTTCTTTGAAGTGTCAAAACGAAATAATTTTGTAATATAAAATTTAGTTACCAAAATTTGATCCTAAGAGCTTGACTGTTAAAAGACAACTGTCATTCAGAACTGAAAAGATTTTTTTCACCAAATTTTGGAGTAGAAATGAACTTTATTCAGATAAAGATGCCTAGGTAAACATAAAATTAAATAATTTCTAATGAAGTCCAACATCTGGTAAAAATAAAAGAAAATGAACTAGCTTCCATATACCATCTGAACATCTACTGAGAATGAAAACAAAGGCCCTTTAACTGACGTTCAGTATGAATGACATTTATTTCACATAATTCTTTCTTGCATCCTATGTGAAGCTCAAGTTTTCTTATTACTACATTCTAAATAAATAATTTGACATTTGAAGAATTGATGTGTGAAACTCCAGCTCATGAAAACCAAAAAAAATAGAAAAGTAATGGAAATATACTATTACACACTTTCTCATGGATTCTTTCTGTGATGGGGGATGGGGGGGTGTCACAATTTCAAGACTTTTGCCACACCTTAAAAATCTCCAGGAGCTCCTCCACAAGAAATGTGAATGTTATTTCTTGAATTGGTTAAAAATGTTTCTTTACCTGGTACTCTCTCATCTGGCACTAGAAGGACAGAATGTTATTGGAAGGCATGCAGCTGATAATAACCAGTGCCATACAGCTAAACATCATGATGACCATCAAGTTGCGTTAGCGTTCAAAAGTTAGGAATCAATACCAGTATATCACTTACCTCAGTCAAACTTAGCTTAATACTCTTAAAAATATTTTAATCCCACCAAAACCATTTTATAGATCAATAATTGAATAGCAATTCCTTGTAGTATTATTCTGGGGTTCATTCTTTTTTCCTCAAAAGATTTCAGTGCATCAGGTATGCCTAATATCAATTATTTCACAATTCCATTGAAGAAAATACTTACTTCCCAGGTCACATCTAATTTCATACATAGTGTATTTGGCGAAGTCCTCTGGTTTAAACATAGCATTTGATATCAGAAAGAGTTTTTCTTGAATTACATCTAACACCACCTCTCTGCCAAACATAGTCTAAACTGATAAAAGCATACTTTTATCAACAGAGACATCTGCAGTAGGAATTTTTGCCTAGATACTGGGATTAGAGGGAGTACTAGTTATTATCTCCCACATCCTAGCCAAGATGTGTATACTGGCAAAATTAAGTCCATATTGAGTCATGGTCAGAAAAGTTATCAAGTTGTCATGATTATAAAAGCAAAAGTCAAAGCTAAGTTTTTCTATTTGCTAAATTTCATATATATGAGAGGGCCTTCTGTCATACTGGTAAGAGGAAAACAATCCAGTCTTGAAAATGGAAAGAAAAAAATCACTCTCAAGAGATGTGTTTTCCAAACCGATGGATATTAAGCTTATTATTTGTTAATTGGTTCTTGTGCTGCTCTCCTTGTGCATTATTTCCAGCAGTTACTTTACCAGGCTACTCCTTTATGTGCATATTGGGTATAGACTATTAGCTGCTATTTCAGGCTCCTCGTTTTCTTCAGAAGTGCAACCTCTGTAAACATTATTACAGCCTTGGGACTCTGTAAGCAGCTGGATGTCTTTATAAATAAATAAATAGCCTAAATTAATAAAAATAAATACATTAAATAAATATTCAACGCTAACAGAGTCATTATTATCTTAGATTGTGCGCCCTTAGTGGCTTAACTCTGTCTGACCCCAACATATGAGGATAGGAAAAAAATGGAAAATAAAATAATTGCTTTTCTGATTTCTCAGCTAAATAATTATCTAAAAAGTCCACAGCTGTAGGTTTCCCATGTTTACCCTCATCATCCATGAGGGAGACAGGGATGGCCAGGATAAAGGGACCTATAAATTAATTTGCAAGAAAGAGTTCAAGAGAGAAAAACATTGTGGGCAATAAAATGCACTTACACTTTCTAAAACTTTAGTTCTGTTTATAAAGCATTTACCGCATAAGGAAGAAGAAACAATAAAATATGTTTCCTTCACAGTGCCGTGTCTTCTGATTTGCAAGGAAAAAAACCCTCAACAGTTAAAAGTACTGTTTTCCAGATGAAATCAGTGGGCATGTTGTTCAGCTTGAAAAAGGCAGCTTCCATACTCCCTGGATTGTTGCTACTGTAAATCAAATGTTATTCTAGAGATACTAGAAATATTTTTGATTATGCACTAAATGTTGAGACTTAAAACGGCTCCTTTTACCTACCAGCACAGCAAAAGTATTAGCAAACAGCAGCCATTCTTCATCAATTACAGCAGGGAAGGGCATTATTGCTTTTGTGGACATAGCTGCTTCTGACAGCTGAGAGAAAAATATGTATGTTCTGTGTGATGTCTGGAATGCAAAACGGGAGAAAAGTGTGCTTTCCTGATTGTGTCTAGTATTCAAGATATTGATGGAGCCAGCAAGCTTGTGTTATTTTCAGGGCTGCACAGCCATGAATACGTAAACTGGAAACTGTTTTTCCCAAATAAAATATGCCTTCCTCACATTACTTTAGTGGGAGCCAGCTTCAGGAGTATATCTTCAAAATGTATTATTTGTAATTTCTTCTATAAAAGATAAGCCCCAAAAGGGCAATGTCAGCATCTCTCTTTACAGATGCACATAGTTCTCCCAGTACTGGAGCTTTGCTAAAACTGCCAGTGGCAGGTCAGGGGAATATTTATTGAGACGGGGAATCTACTGATCTGAATTGCAATGTAGTGCTGCACTGAGTCATAAATTCACTTTTCCTCCCTGCTATGCCCCCCTGCTTCTGGGAAAAAAAAAAAAAAGGAACAAAAAAGCCCTCAAGAAAGGTAGATGTTGATTAGGTTCTTCCTCAAATTCTGAGAAGAGGATAGACTTTGTTTGGGTTCCCAAGAATATAAGAAAGGTTCCCAGTTTGATTTTTTTGGAAGCCAACAATAGCTCCACAACCAGCGAGGTATACCACCTACTCTCTGGTGAAGGCAAAACTTATTTCCAAGGTGAAAGAGTACAAAAGGTCTTTTTTTTTGTCTTCTGATAAAAAAAAAAACAGGGGAGAGGAGTGTGTGTGGAATCAATAAATTAAATATTCTGTTTTGAAGTGGGGGTGGTCTGAACTTTGGAATAATTATTTAGCAAATTTTGACTGTTCATTCATAAGGAATTTCAAAATATCAAACTGGTTGTCTTAGAAAATTGTGAAATGTCTTTCTAATACTTTTTGGATAGGAAGAGATTTCATCAATACTGCTCTTTCAGAAATTCTTTTGGTTTTGTCACTTTTACTAACGAAAGACTATCAGACAAAAATGTGAATAATTCTAGAAGTCAAATCCTTATTTCATAGACGTTTTCACTATGATATAAACTCATGCTTCCTGTAGTTCCCTCCAGTCATTCTAATATAAACTATGAGGCTTTTTTAGTGCTATTTTAGTCAGTATGACCAATGAGTTAGAAATCTTGGGACTCATGCTATTTGCAGTTATTGCTGGATTGACTTTGGACTTCAGCCAGAGTAAAATTCAAGCCAGTATGCTTGTGGTGATTAAAGCAACTATTTACAGTATGTTAGTCCTCAATATTGTCGGTATTATTTTAAAGAAATATACTCTTCATTAAAATGCCATATCATTTCCATGAGCCTTGTGAATGGTTTAGCATTATTTTTCTTTTCTTTCTAAACCATAAATAACTACTTAAGCAAATCATTCCATTCTTCTGCATTTTATAATGCCTTAAATCAAATATATATTGGTTACACATGAAAAATTAAAAAAATAAGTCTTTTTAAATGCTGACTATCATATAAGGTATTTCCAAACAACAAAAAATACTGTATTTTTTCATTTGATTGGTCCATGTGGTAATGTAAGTACATATTTTAATTAAAATGTCACAAGCTATAGTAAATGTGATTCTCCATCACTACCTTTGTGCATTAAAGATTTACAGCAGTATTATTGCCTGGAAAAAATTTAATTAGATTTTAGAGTCTTCTTTTAAAAGTATATTGGTTTTATGCTTTGCAATAAACTAAAAAGCTTGTTAGATGCAATGGTGAATGCTCGATAATACTGAAACGATGAAAAACCAATTTCAGAAAACCTGTTTAGAACATTGGGTATGTATTTATGTTAGTAAATGACTGGAGGCACATTAAAATAACATGCCTGACCTCTCATAAAAATATAAATTTCACTTATTATCTCTTTGTTGTAAAAGATATGACAGATGAATTAACACAAGTGAAACTGCTATGACTGTGAAATGGATTATTTCTGATATTCATTCCTCCTGTGTATCGAGCTAAAATACGACTTTGAATGTTTGCCTCAGTAAAAGTTACTATAGGAATCAACATTTATTCTTTCTTTTGTGTAATAAGGTTGAATTACCTGGAGCATGTACTAAGAATATCTAAGAATTTGTCTGAGCAGGGATCATTAGGGACCTAGGTCAATGGCAGAATTTTCAGGCAGGCCGAAGGACACTGTCTGCTTCGTTCACCTCGCAACATCACATTTTTGCCTGAGAGCATTGATATGGATTCAGCTGTGATGTTTCACATGCCTAGCTGTGTATCACTGGTACTTGCAAAACAGTGCTACCAGGCTCTCTATGCCAAGTTCCTGGCTACAAATAGATCTACAGAGGGATCTGGACGGGCTGTATCAGTGGTCCAAGGCCAAAGTTACGAGGCGCAACAAGGCCAAGTGCCAGGTCCTGCACTTGGGTCACAAGAACCCCATGCAGCAATACAGACTTGGGGAAGAGTGGCTAGAGAGCTGCCTGGTGGAAAAGGATCTGGTGGTACTGTTGACAGCCAACTGGATGTGAACCAGAAGTGTCCTCAGGTGGCCAAGAAGTCCAATAACATCAGAAACAGTGTGGCCAGCAGAACTAGGGAAGTGATCACCCCCCCTGTACTTAGCACAGGTGAAGAACACCTTCCAATAGACCAGGTCGCTCAAAGTCCCATCCAACCTGACTTTGAATACTTCCAGAGATGGGGCATCCATAGCTTCTCTGGGCAACCTGTTCCAGTGTCTCACTACCCTCACAGAAAATAATTTCTTACTTCTTACTGAAGACATAACCAGGTGGATGGATGATGGTAGAGCAGTGGATGTGGTCTATCTTGACTTCAGTAAAGCATTTGACACGGTTTCCCACAGCATCCTCGCTGCTAAACTGTGAAAGTGTGGTCTGGATGATTGGGAAGTGAGGTGGATCATGAACTGGCTGAAGGATAGAAGCCAGAAAGTGGTGGTCAATGGGATGGAGTCTGGTTGGATGCCTGTACCTAGTGAAGTTCCTCAGGGATCAGTACTGGGACCCATACTATTTAATATATTCATCAATGACTTGGATGAGGAAATAGAGCAAGTTTGCTGATGACAAAACTGGGAGGAGTGGCTGACACGCCAGAAAGCTGTGCTGCCATCCATTGAGACCTGGACAGGCTGGAGAGTTGGGCAGAGAGAAATTTAATGAAATTTAACAAGGGCAAGTGTAGAGTCCTACATCTGGGCAAGAACAACAGCAGGTACCAGTACAAGTTGGGAACTGTACTGTTGGAGAGCAGCGTAGGGGAAAGAGACCTGGGGGTCCTGGTAGACAGCAGGATGACCATGAGCCAGCACTGTGCCCTAGTGGCCAGGAAGGCCAATGGCATCCTGGGGTGTATTAGAAGGGCTGTGGGCA
>VXBJ01003165.1:364788-485862 GCA_013400055.1 Nycticryphes semicollaris | reverse complement strand
CTGATAGAGTCCCAGCCTATCTCTCCTGCAGGCCCCCTTCAGGTACTGAAAAGTCATTGTAAGGTCTCCCTGGAGCCTTCTCTTCTCCAGGCTGAACAACTCAAGCTCTCATCCTGGCTTCATAGGAGAGATGCTTCATCCTTCTGATCATCTTTCTGGCCCTCCTCTGGACCTGCTCAAGTAGGTCCTTCTGTTTTTGATGCTGGAGGCGCCAGAGCTGAACACAATACTCCAGATGAGGTCCCACAAGAGTGGAGTAGAGGGGCAGAATCACTTCCCTTGATCTGCTTGTAACACTTTTTTGATGCAGCCCAGGTTATGATTGGCTTTCTGGGCTGCAAGCACATGTTGACGGGTCATACTCAGTTTTTCATCCATCAACACTCCTAAGTCCTTCTCCACAGGGCTGCTCTTAATTGACATCACCCAGTCTGTACTGATACTGGTAACTGACACAATCCACGTGCAGAACCTGGAACTTGGCCTTGCTGAACTTCATGAGGTTCACATGGGACCTACTGAGGCCCTTTTAGATGGTATCCCTTCCCTTCAGCGTGTTGACCCCACCACAGAGGTTGATGTCATTAGCAAACTTGTTGAGAGTGCAATGCCACTGTCTATGTCCCCAATAAAGTTGTTAAACAATACTGGTCCCCATAGGGACCCCTGAGAGCAACACTCATCACTGGTCTCCATGTGAATATTAAGCCCTTGACTGCAACACTTGGAGTGTGACTATCCAGCCAATTCCTTATCCACCAAGTCAAATCCATGTCTCTGCATTTTGGAGACAAGGATGTTGTGTGGGACATCATCAAAATCATAAGCATAGTGACATAAACTATAAATAATACAGATCATCCTTCCTTATTGGTCTCTTTTAAACAACTATTAAGTGTAATTTAACCATAAGAAGTCAAAATAAAATTTATTCTAGGTATCAATTTGATGGAGTAAAATAGCAAAGAAATGAGTTGGTGTTTCATCTATAATTCCACAAATAAATGAATAAGTAACACTGTTCATACAAAGGTAGAGATTTTTTAAAATGTATGTAAGGTAAGTTTTCCATAAAAAAGAAGGCAGCATTTTTGCACAAACTTTACCAGAGCTCAATCTGCCTTCTGAATATGACCTAGCATAGCATACTATCATATCTTAGTCCTCTTCAAAGTAAACTGTAATTATTTTTCCCTGAACCAAGCTTATAAGGATTAAAAGAAAAGCTCTGATAGTGATAAATGCAGGTACTGAATTGTAACTGAAATGGATAGAACATTAAGTACTTAAGAGGCACAATGCTTTCTTCTTAAATAATTTTTTTAAAATTGAATCACATTTGTGATTTGTTTAGCAGTTAATATTAATTTCAAATCTCAAGATTAGTACAATATATTAGGTTTAAGGAGTCTTCTCTTTTGAAAAAGATGACTTGTATTATGTGTTGTTTTCAATTTGCAAGCCAGGTGCAGTGAAGCAAAGTTCAGAAAGATGATATATCATTAAGTCCAGAAGTACTGCAAAAGTAGTGATTAGGTAACTTGAGATTTTCCTCATTGCCTGATTATAGGAGCCTTTTAACTGTCGGCGTTTGTTGTCCAAAGTTAGTTGATGTGAACAGTCAGTAGTAAATATGTGATTCACCCTCCTGAGGTGATGGCCAGTGCTCTGTGTGACAGGTCTGCTGTTTCTATGAGATAGTCTCAAGTGCTAGAGAGGTCTTTGTTGGGGTGTTTGCAAGTTATCTGTTTATGACCTGTGAGAAGGCAGGTGCTAGCCTTCCAGAAACATTGGATTTTTAAATCCTGACCTTTGATAGGTCTTCTGAGTGCGCAGCACTTCAGAAAATAAATGCTGTACAAAACCCCTTAACTTTCTGCACTTTACTGTTTGTAAATCTTGGTCTGCCTGTCCTGTTCTTTTATGGAGAATATTACTCCCTTCAGGGTGCAAAGCAAGGGTCTTGGTAACATGATGACAAAATTTTGTCAATTCTCACTCAGAAGACAAACTAAAATTAGCTCCCTGAAGTAGAAACCACTGTGTCATCAGAAACATAAGCTCTGACCCAAGGGGAGACTTGGGAACGTGTCACAGCACTGCCCTTTCTGGGGGAAAAGCGCAAGCTATTGTCTTAAACCAATCCCACAGCAGCACACTTGTCAGCCAAAGCACTCAGTCACCAAGTTCCAGCTCAGACCTTAGCATCTGGGAATCACCACTGTATAGGGGAGCAAAACTCAGCAGCTGAGGGTCAGAACATAGTGAAAGATCGAAGAATTCGGTGGGGAGGAAAGAAGGAGGGAACTATGTTAAAAGGTAACATTTCAGTGGGAAAAGTAACTGAATTTTTTTATGTTGGAAAGATAGTGAGATACTGTAGCAATGAAGGAAGACATACATGTATATACAAGGAAGGGAAGTTGTAGTGTACAGTGACTGTACATGACAAAATAATTGCTCTAGAAGGAACAGGCCTCTCTTTTTCTTCCACAACAGTAAAGGTCCAAGGGTAGCACATACAGTGAACTTCTGTTTTTTAAGGGAAGAGGGAAAAAATTTGAAAGACATCATTTCCTTCTCCATCTTGGTCACAGAAGTAGAACTAAGTTATTGCTGTGGGTTCCTGAGTTTCTGGAGCAGAAGACGGGGCTGAAAGTGAGAGATCCTATTACAAAGATACTTCTTATGGATAGGAACAGATGAAAGCCATCAAATTCTCTACAGGTATTAGAAAGCTTCTGTCTGTCATTCCAGTAGGAAAATATATTCCTCTAGCTAGGCTTGTCTAAGCTATTTAGTGTACACTTAGTCATGGTTTTGTATTACATAAAGAAAGGCACAAATGTTTTAGTAGGCATTGCTTCCACAACTGTTATGTGAACCTGGACTCTCATATTCTCTCATATGTATCATTCCTTACCTTTCACATCCAGAAAATGAAGACAGTAGTCTTAGGCTTTTAGTTAACTGAATCAATCTCAATGGTTTCTTTTCATTAATTTATTCATTGGTAATCTTTTAGAAGTTGATTTTAATGAAACTTGCCCAAAGCTTAAAAACATGATCAACCTATTGACTTTAAAAAGTGATTGTTAGTCAAATTATACTCATATTTCTGTGTCTTCTTCAGGAGGCAGAAAGAATATCTCTTGGAATACCTTTTCATTCTCTATTGTTCAATAAACATCTGTAGCAGGAGCAGTCGTGTATGACCAGCGAGTTTTTTCACATTGTTAATTCCAAACCCTTCAGCACCACTGTCGATCTGTATATGGAGAGATGGAGGGGGGGGGGCGAGGGAGGGGGACAGAAAATTTCTCCAAACAACTGTCATTGCTATGAGTTACTTCCCTAAGTCATAAGACCTTTCACATGGAGCATCTCTCTGTGAGGCACTCTCAGAAACAAACTTCGACAAGTCGATTAAGATTAATTCTAGATTGTGAACCTCCTTTGAAACTTGCCACTTTTCATTACAGAAGAGTAGTAAACTTGAAGAGCTTGCAGTACACCACGGATATTCTTCAAAAGATGTCAGATGACCTTCAAATGTAGAACATATCTTAAAATAAAAATGGTGGGGATAAGCCTCCTTCCTCTGGTTCTCATATAGGTTGTCTTAACCCTCACTCACTCCAAATCAGCATTGCAGATCCCAGCATTTGTTTGCACATAAGATTGTTGGAAACTATTAATTCTTCAAAACTAATGGGAGAGCCTAAGTATGTGGCTCTTTGTTTTGGTGAAGACTATAGTTTGAGCACTCTTTTCATGATGGAGCAGTGGGAAAATGCTTAGCAACCAGCAGGAGGGACAAGACATTTCTGTAAGACTGTTGCCATTTAAAGTGAGTATTCTGTCTTCGTATGCATTTGTTTTGGTCCATGGTATGGGTTCCCTTAAAGTTGGAATATAAAGTGAACTGCGTATGGCTGAAAATAGAATATCAAGGGGACATTCTTTCCCCATGGTACTTCTGTTTCCTAATGAGCTGTAGATCCTAAAGAGATGAAGACTGAACTCTGGATTTTGAAGACAATTGGCTCAACCAAACACCTAATTTCATTCCATCTTTAGGAGACTGCAGTATAGTTTTTTATAAGGTACTTAGATATTGGTTCACTGGCAGATTCAGGAGCTGCTTGACCGAAGACTTGTTTTAAAGGTAACTCACATATTTTACTAAGACATTTGTCAATGTTTTCACAAGCCTGCATGCTCCTTTTTCAAAATCCAATGTTGTGATTCTCCAAGCCTCTATCCTATATGTCTTGGGCATAAAAAATTTGTAAATAATGCATGTATTATAAACTGTTTATAAATATCTTCTGATGTTGGGCTGCTTCCCCTTCCCTTCCCAATAAGCCTCAGATGTTACATAGATGGTTGCTAGTACAGAGCTGAAGAATTGACTATTTTATTCTATCGTTGTTTCTAGCAGAATAACAACAGAACTAATGTGTTGGAAATATCCCTGATCACTGGCCTATACTAAAAATGTGATTACCTGTGTTTCTTTACAGGTGCATATGTGCTTCAAGTAAAGGCAACAGATGCTGATGATCCCACTTATGGAAACAGTGCCAGAGTAGTGTACAGCATTCTTCAGGGGCAACCATATTTCTCCATTGATCCGAAGACAGGTAAATACTTTATCAGCAACAGTGGAAGAATTTAACTTTGGGTTTTGATTTGTGTGGGCAGTATCAATGAATAAATATGCACTGGGCTGACATGTCCAAAAGCTAGTAGAGTAACTGCGTATGATTTAGTTTTTACTATTGATTATTTTTTTAATTAATTACAATCTATTGTAGAAAAAGAAACATTGTCCTCCAATCAGTCCTGGAATATCTAAAGTATGTATACGTTGAACAATTATTTTTTTATGCTTTACCATATCTCTATAGCTAAAGCTTTATCTACAACATGCATTCTATTTTATTTTTTTTTGGGGGGGAGGTTGTTTTGTTTTGGTTTTTTTTCCCCTGATGATTCAGTTTTTTATTTGGGGTCTGCATTTTTTTTTTTTTCTCAGCATTTTTACTTGCTGAACTTACAGTCAGAAATTCTCTAGCCATGATTTTTTTTGCTATATAGAGCTAATCTGAAACTGTGGAACAGCTAATCATCTCCTGTGCTCCTCTTTTCTTGGGGCATAGTATGTTTGTCTGGGGTTACTGGATGTGTGAGCAGAAAAGGATAATACATTTTTAAAGAGACTGAAGTATTTGGGAGGTTGGTAGACATGTTAATTAGCTATCATGTCCTGTATTTCTAAATGTCATTCTTGTTTTTCTATTTAGCAATTCAGTTAAGGAGCCAATAACCTACATGGTGAATGCCATGCTTTGTGTCATCCTGAATGTGTTACAGGGATAGTTGTCCATATGCTCCTTTCAGCCAATAGTTTCTCCTTCTAGTGAAGCTGTACTTGAATGTCAGACTGTGTGTTAAAGAGCCTTTGTTTCTGATAATCAATAGCTTGGTTATGAGAGCCTCATAAGACTGTGCACTATCACCAATGGCCGCATTCCTTTGCCACGTGCTCCATTTATCAGGAGATTGTACTGCAATTTGCAGAACAACTTTAGTTTTCAAGCTAAAATGGGTCTTTCCTTCAAGTGTCTGTGAAAAAAAAAATTTACATTTATGCTATTTTTTTATTTCAGTCTTGTCAAGAATAAGGAGTAACTCAGTGACAAGAATTGTCATGTGGCTTCTTCACTGAAGCCACAATTAGCATTCTAGTACAAGTTTTACAAGAAAAAAAAATCTTTGAAAAACTACTTTTCCTGTGGCACTTTGAGTTGCTGTAACATGAATTCTCATCTATTACTCAGTAATGAGTAATGCGTGGATCATAGGTGATGGCCTGCATGCTATTTGACCTGGAACATCATACTAACCTGGTGTTTCCCCATCTGTCTATTAATATCTTGAGTTATAATAATATTATATAATATTGTGCAATATAACAATATTATATAATAATAGTGAGTTACTCTGATGGACCTTGGTAATCAAAGAGTGGATACAGCAGTAAAGGAAAATTTATGAAACAGCTAGACCAGTATAGCTTAAAATACTATAGCAGAAAAAAGCGCATAGATTCATGCTTCGAAGAGCAACAATAATGTGCTATAACCTGTCTTACACTAGAAAAGTCACAATATCTGAGTTACCCGTGGGCTTAACAATGGCTGCAGAGATAAACAGTATATGAATAATAATGCACGGGATGCAGCTTAATGATTTGCTCTAAAATCTGTAAGTCTTGAGCAGCACTACGGATCTTCTGGCATTTCCAATTCTTTATTTTGTAACCAAGGAGATGATACAGTATTTTTTCAATACAGAGTTTTGCTGCCAGACATCTGTCTTGAGTGTTTTTGACAGGAAAAGGGAAAGAAAACCATTTCAGTACAAAATGACGTAAACTCTGAACTGCTGGTAGATGGATAAACACTTTTTAGCTTGCTGTCATTGCCTTCTTTTTGCCATCTCTTGCATTCTAGTGTCAAATTTGAGACATTCCCTTGTAGTTATTTAAAGAACTTAAGAATGTCCACGCTAGGTCAAGACCACAAGTCCATGCTCTATATCATCTTTCCAAAAGTGATGGCTTGCTCAGCTGTAGTGAAGAATGAAAGAGGAACTGTTTACTGATGGATATTCTTACTTACTGGATATTCTTCTGGTCTTCAACAACTTGTTTGTATGAAGTTCCTCATTGATTAGCAGTGTCCATGTAACTAAAACTCTGAAAGGATTTCTCCTCCATAGCTTGTCTGCTTCCCAGTAGAATTGGTATCTGGGAGCACAGCATCTGCACATACACTGACAAGAAATTCCACAACAAAAGGTTTTTTAGGTGAAGAACGAGCTCTTCTTTTTCTTTGAAACACAGCACATTTTTACTTTCATACCTTACAATTACACTGAACAGTGAACAGCTTGATTCCTATTCACTAGTTCCTTATGACCTTATAGGCCCATATTTTCCCCTAGTTGCCTTTTTTCTAGATTGAAGACTTCTTTAAATAGAAACTGTTCTGTAACACGAGTCATGCTTCTCCTCCTTGTTAGGACAAGAAAGTGCACACAGTATTCAGCTGATATGGATGTATAAAATGTTTTAATCATAATGCCTTTGTTCTTTATTCCTTTCCAAACAGTTCCAAACATTCTGTTAACTTTTTAGCTTCTATCACACAAAAGCTGATGTGTTTGTGGAAATTTCTATTACTGCCTCAAGTTCTCATCACAAAGTGGTAATGGTGAAACCACTGACCATAACTTTATACGTGAAATAAGGATTATGTTTGGCATGCACCTGACTACACATACTCGTTTTTCAAATCATTCCTGATAAATGATAAACATTTACTCTGATATGAACCTAATACACTTAAATAGTTTTTAACCTTTATGGGTCTGAATGTCACAGCAGCCCCTTTACTCCTCTTTTTTGCAGTGCTTGCTGGAGGTAAGCAAACTATGTGGAAGCAGGAGAGTTAGCTTTTATTGCTCTTGCAGGAAGGTTAAATACATTACAGTCACTGCTGGAGAACAGCTGTTGAACCAGCACATTTTAAGACCTCAAATCTTTTAAATTGGAGTTACTTTTTGATGCTATGAAATCGGTCTTCTGATTTTAATGTTAGTTTTCTTTAACATAGAGCACTTCATTCAGACAGATACCCTCCTTTATCTTTCTTCTGTACATTCTGTTCTGTTACTAAAATGTCCTTTTGACAAACTTCTTTCCACCCAATTTTCTGATGTGTTTATGAGGTCAATATTCTTATTCATGGTTGTATCTCTTTAATATTTTCTTATACTCAGTATTCAAGTCTGTATTCTGACCTCAGTTATATTCCTGAAATCCAAATTGGTGTCAGTAAGAGTATTGATGTTAATATTTATTCAAGAGGTCTGTCATGGAACCTGGATTTTCTCTTCTACATAAGTGGATCATCTCCTGCTGAATTATGGCTCAATAACTTTGTAGAGTATATCTTCTGGTCCAGATCCCATGCATACTATTTTCGATTTTCAGCAGCCTCATCGAGACCATACTGTTCTGCACATGTGATATTGATAACATTTGCAAAGGGAAAAAAAATCAGTTATTCAGTTCTGAAGCAGAACAATTTTTGTTGTAAAATCTTAAGGCAGAAGGATTTAAAAACACTCAGAACACCATTGCATGCATGTAAGGCCTCTACTTTAAAACAAGCCTTTGATTTAAAGTTTGGATATTCCTTGTGAAGCTGAAGCTGCAATACCAAAATTTGTAGCCCTTTCTTTCCCGTGGATTTTTACCTCCATTTTATTTTTCTATCTTACTAGTTAGATAACTTTAAATCACCTTTGTACCATCCATATGAACTGATGATTTTGGTAGAAATAGTGTTTTAGGTAGAAATAGGGGTTTTGTTCTATGCTTTTGCTGGATACAAAGGTTTTTTATAGAAAAATGTAGAATGCCCTTGTACTTCCAGATAGGAATAAGCAGAGAAGTTTATGACTGGGAACTTTACTACTAGAATGATAGCCTATTCTTCATTTTCTGAAGACTGTGTAATATTTCTAACCAAGAAAGCCCACTCACTTGTACCTAAACCAATAGGAACAAAAAATGTATAATGGCCAAATGAACTGCATCTCCTGCTTTCAACTTACTATCTGCCTATTTTCAGTTTTTCCTACTTGCTGTTATTTTGTTTTACTAATATAACAAGGGAAGTCTTTAATTCTCATAGTTCTTAGAATGAGCATACTAAGGATGTTGTAAATAACTGTGGAACGTATAGTCTCCACAAAGAAAAATATGGATTAAGAGATTCAGGAGAAAACCTAGTAATGTTCAGTCTACTTACAAAAAGATTTTGTCATTAATATTACATGAATATGAACTAATATTTATGGTTTTACAATTCAAGCTTTCTCTGTGAAACAAACAAAGCATTGAACAAGACTGTTTCCAAAAGCTTAAAAGGGTAGTGTCGCAGTATCTAAATGTTCTTAAGTATTTACTAGTAATGTTCCAGATCTATGCTGTACAATATATGCCATGCTGAGATAGAAAATAATAGTTATCATTAATGTTGCCATCATCATCATCAGTTTTACAAGTGGAGAGAAAGGAAATTGTTATACAATTCAATTCAGTGGGAATTTTTATCAGGTTCCAGAAGGAGAATATTTAGGTCAAAGCTATTTCTAGACTCTGAACAAGTACTATAAGCTAATGGTTCCTATTCTTGCTTGTTAACACAGCAGTGGTTAGCTGCTCTACAGATAAGAATAACCCTTAAAGTTTGTTTCTTATACTTTCAGACCAATTATAACACTAGGGGACAAAGTCTGCTTTTAAACCCACATGGTTTAATACTAGAAAATAATATTTTCTAAAACAATAATAACTTGAAAAGCATGCTTCCAGTTGGTTTAGTTTTCAATTGTGTATGCTATATGCACCAATCTGCACCTAATCATTTTCTGAAAACTATTGCTGAATATATATAGCATTTTGCAATGTAATATGCACTTGTAAAATTTTGACTAGGAAAAGCATTTTCTCCTATACATTTGGTTTTAAGAGAAAGGCTTGAGTTCCCCGAGCCTTATAGCTTCTTACGACCTCATCAGCTAATTCTGTGATCAGTAGTAATCTTCTTTCTCTACAAGTCCTCCTTTTATCGTATATATTCTTAGCATATCAGAAGGGAGATTAAGGCATGCCTATTTAGATATCAGCTATCCATAATAACTGAAGAGTCATTTGGGTAGTGCCTTACCATGATATTTTGATTACATTTCTTTAAGGAAACTCCTGAAGTTATCACTGTATCTATGTGCTATATCAGGAAAACTTCCTGAAGCAAAAGAGAGTCTTCTAATAAAGACCTCCTTTTGTACAGAAGGAATGTTGTCTTGGCCTACAGTAGCTTAACAGTGATGACAAGTGACTGGCTGGAAACAATTGAAGATGCAGTGTCTGAAATGCATTCTCACCTCTTCCTACGTGACTGTACTCTACACAATGCAGCATTCTTTGGTCCCGATGTAGCAAACATATGCTCTCACACCATTCACGACCCTAGTGAAAATGCAACACTCTCTTTCAGCCATTCATGCCCTGATTGAAAAGACACAGCAATAATTTTGAATGGTTGAATAGCTGATGAGCACACTTCAGAAAAGCCGAAGTGATTTGCATGTTTCTGTGTGAACTCCTGTCTTATCAGCCCTTTAGGAAGACTTCCATTTCTGGTCCAAGAGATCCAATATTAAAAAGTAATAGTAGACAATCACATCCCTTTGCTTACTTGTTCTTTCTCTTTCCCATTTCTTCTCATAGGTGTAATACGAACAGCTTTGCCAAATATGGATAGAGAAGTGAAAGAACAGTATCAAGTTCTAATCCAAGCCAAGGACATGGGAGGACAGCTGGGAGGACTAGCTGGTACTACCACTGTAAACATTACTCTCACGGATGTCAATGACAACCCACCCAGATTTCCTAAGAGTATGTTGTATCCAAATGCACTAATTTTCAAATAAGCATGACTGAAAGTATTAGTATGGGAAATCCTTTATATAAGGAATTGAGATCCAGGGAGAAGATTGGTATATGATGAAAAAAAAAATTTAGAATATACTGTTGTGTTTTTAAATAATATAAAGCTCAGTTTGAAAGTATTGAGTTTTTAATGTTTAAGACGATATATGCCATCATTCCAGAGGGTCAGCCTGAGCCTGAGTGTTCATTTCATTTACACTTTAAAAATTATTTGGGAAATACTGTTTTGTCAAGGAAACTTGGTGATCCCCTTCAAATGACAAAAGGTTATAACCTGAGACTTCCAGGTACCAAGACAGAACTGGCTCATGCTAAGCATTGTTGTTAGGATAATCAGGAACAGATTTTTTACACATCTTGGCCTTGAAAACACTTGCAGCCTCAAAGTAGTTATCATCCACTGTCAATTTATAACATTTCATATCAATTAGTTTAAATGAGGCTTTTCATAAGTATGCTAATTTAAGGAGTTTCATAGTCTGTGTATGATTAGCAGGATTGTCACTTACTGCTCCCCTTAAATGTGCTGAAGTTTTGTATATTCCATATCTTTGAAATGCAGACACTAATCAAGCATAAACCTTGATAACTATGCCAAAACACTTAGCTGCTAAAAGTTGTTAATAAGGAAAACTCATACTAGAACATTCGTGTGAATTTGCAGTAAGATCATGACAGATTTTTCCTTTGTATCTCTTTTCTTGCACATCAATTGTAATCCCACTTTATGTATTATAAATACTTCTTAGGTACCAAACCACACTTGAAACTTCACAATTTTCTCTCATATAAAAGTTCTTCTTTTCCTCAGTATGAAAATATATTGCATTTCTACAGGCATGAAAGAATGACCAGGTTAAGACAAAGATCCATCTGGTTGTGCCTTCTGTTCGTTATGCTGACATTTAGAGGGTATACATGAGAACAGGCCAAAGAGCATTTCCTGAGTTTCTAAGCATTTTAGCCCAAATGGTGTCTTCGTGTTTAACAAACCTTAGTGTTTTTCCCTTACAGCAAGTTGCCCATTGCCTTGAAACTTACTTAAAATTTCAGTCCACAACATCCTATGTCAGTGGTATGCACAGATTAATCATATATTAATAGCTTCCCACATTCATTTTGAATTCATCCCTACATATCTACCTCCATGTTAACATCTGTAAAGAATTCAGAAACCATTGCAAATTATGCCCTTTATTTAGAAAATCTGGGGTTTAGGGTTGGGTTTTCAGTATGGGATGTTCTCCATGAGTCCATTAATCCTACTCCTATTGTTTTGCTCTGTGCATGTCAGTCATATCCATCCTTAGCTCCCTTGAACTCCCTGGAAATCTTCGGGGAAAAAACATCAGTGCTATATTAGGACCTCCAAGCTTTCATGTGCCAGAGTGGTTTGAAGCAAAATATTACACATCATAATAGTTCACTTAATTCATCCTTCAGGCTCTTGGGCATGTAACAGCTAATCCAAATGATTTGTTACTGTTGTGTCTATTCGTTCCACCACTGCTTCTATAGCTAATTTAAATTTCTCATGAGTCCCCGTAAAGAAGGGTTCCAAGACAAAAGATATCACCAGCTATTCTACACCAAAGATGAAGAAAAAAAATTTGTTAAGTTTTTCATTTGTGATTTTATCTTCTCTGAGCACTTCTGTATCTCAGTTTTGGGTTGGTTTTACACGGTTCCCTTTCCAGCTGTTGCCTCCAGTTATCTTTAAAAAACAATTATTATTAGCTTGTTTGCCAGAAATTTATTCAAATTTGGTTTTTGTCTTCTTTATTGTGGTTTTATAGATCAAGCAGGTTTTATCGTTCTTTCTATTGTCCTCCCTGAGACACAACTTCATTTTTTTTCTAAAGATGCGTTCTTGCTTTTATTACCTGTGTTGTTTACCCTTACTGACTTGCTTTTTAATGGGCACTGTGCACTTGCTGTGGGTCTTCAAAACGGTGTCCCTAGATAGCATCCACACCACCCACAGGAATTTAACTGCCTCAGCTTATCCAGTACAGATTTTTTATAGCAATATGCCTCAGTTTTATTTATTTCCACTTTTAAACTCATTACAGTTGCTGTAAAATTTGGCAGAACTAAAGAACTTTACTGACTAGCTAGTGTTAATACTATTCTACTCTTTAAGTCTTGTTTGACTTAGAGCTTCCTTTAACAACCATCAATATTCCTCCAGTGATAAGGTCTACTTTGCCTTTCCTCTGTGTTTTGCTCCTTGGTATTCTGCTGCCTAACTGATCGTCTTTCCCACAGATTTCAAACGTGCCTATTATGCTGATATTCTTGTTTACTCTTAGGCATTTAAAGCTACCCATACTAGTTCTCATTTTAACACATGACTTTATATTGTGGCTTTCTTTGTCCTCTTTACTGGACCCTAGTTTGACTCTGTATGATCTACTGTTTCTGCATTTCCTACTGGACTATCATCAACTTTTGTGGCATTCTTTGGTAAAGAATGCAGAATTCTGATGATTGCAGCCTTTATCTGAACTCTGCATTTTTGCATTTTTCTAAATTGTATTTTTTAAAAATTTCCAACACCTGCAAATTTTCCTGAACTTTTCAGCTGGAGTCATGATGGCCATAATAAATGTTTTAAACTTTCTGAAGCCTGTTTTTCTGATGGCCAAAAGTGTACTTGATTGTACAAAGTGTGACAAATTCAGAGTGTCCCTAAGTTCAGATTTTGCATGCCAGTCTGAATTTCACCCCCAAGACCTCTGTACAGTCTTATCTTATTTCGTCAGAGCTCACATGTACTACAGCTACTGATGCCTCCTTGTGTTTCCTGATGTCCCGTCAAAACACTTGGAGATGTTCCAAATCCGGTCAACAAGCAAATTGTCCAAGAGAGGTTTTTTGAACCAACATTCTCACTGTCCTTTTCCTCAGTGCTTGTTAAACTACCACCGCTGTCTGCTTCTTCCTTTCAGCTGGAAGGGTATCACAGGTGCAAGAGGAAATAACACCTGGAAATTGAGAAATTCAGAGCGTTGGCAAGGTCCTTGGGCCCAATGCTCTTTCCTGTGTCTGATTTTCAGTTGTATATCTTACTTTCTTTGCTGTTAGGAGACTAAGTCATTTTCTATTTTATTGTATACCTGCATCTACTATGGTGTCACAAGAATACGCAAGTCTTATATAATGTCAGACAGTTTTCATGAAACAGATAAATCATGAGATGTATCATCTTTGAAGAAGAAAGCCTTGAGATCTCATTTAATGCATGCACTATAGTTCTGATGTCTTTGCCTAACTGTTGTTAGGATGGAGAAAAAAAAATATCAGGAGAGATCAAACTTGTCCTGTTCTTTGAATGTTAATACACAGAAGCTGAATTATAGCAGTGACTATAGAAGAGAATAATATTGGAGGGTTGTGTTCGTATTGAAAATAATGAACATTTAGAATATCTTACAAGCTAAAATGTCAGTATAGAGACTCCAGTGTATTGGAACAAGCTTGATCAGGGCAGACAGTTACCTGAAACATTGGGGTTTTTTGGCATGTGATACAAGCAGCATACTTATATTCTTGTAAACTAAGGACTTCTGCTTAATCAGAATAGTAAAAGCAAAAATCCTGATCATGGGGGATTTACTTAGCCAGTCCCATTTGGTTAAGCAGTATGTGAGATGATGTCTAGTGTGCTTGAAATTCACAGAGACACAAGACTAATTATAACTAAAGAAAAATAATAGATAGAAAAACGCTGAGTATGAGTTTTATTTTAATATAGTAACTGTATTTTTCAGTTTTGCTTTTTGAAAATGTTGCAATGATTCACAGTATTACTTGCCAGGGAATGGAGGTTGTCATTTCCTTGGCTGCCATAGCTGAAAAGATACTTGTGCAGCATTGCAGTTTATGTGAAAAATACGCCTTTAAAATCAGGTCCAGGTAGGTGCCAAGTTCAGGCCTGGCAAGACCTAAAGATCCTTGACTATTGCTGGGATTTGCAACCTCCAGCATCACATTACTTATCGCTGGTCAACAAAGCAAGCACAGACTGAAAAAAGGGATTGAAAGTCCTTTAACACTAACTGCTGCAGAGTAGATCTTTTTGCATCATGTAATCAGGATGATGGTTTCTCAATGACAGTATGCTCTAGATTACCTTATCAAACAAGAAGATATCAGTTATCACAGAATGAAGTTTAAATTTACTTTCTGAACTCAGTTAAGCTGAGAAATAAATAAAAAAAAAAGTAAAAAGAAATAGATTTCACGGTAGAAGTACGAGAATATGCATTATTAATACTTGGAAGAAGCTACATTGATAAATAATACATTACAAGCTTGCAAAAAAAATGTATCAGGGAATACCTTCATCTCATCGAGGGTCCTTTAAGAAGACAGTCAGGTTCGGATGGGATATCGGCATCCAGTGATGAAAAACCACTGACTATCCTGCTGAACATGGAATTTTTTATTTAGAACCTTTGCTTTTGAACATATTCAGCGGGGAACTCCCACCTTGCACGTCTCACAGTAATGAGGAGTGTAACAAAGGGAAAACCTCTAAACATTATATATTTCTGTCAGAGTTGTTTGACCTGCAGGTATCTATTGGCCCACATTTCAGGAAAACGAGATACTTCAGAAAACTGATACTTTCTTTATAACTAGAAGGAAAAATGAATAGGAATGATTTTATTAGTAGAAATTTATTTCCAGAAGTGTTTTATATGTCTTGCCAGACTCTTCCTTCGGCATTACTATGCACGTTTCATTATTAAAGATATAACTTTTTTTGTAAATATTAAAATAAATGTTTCATACCAAAGTTTGATTCTTGCCAAAACCAGAAAAAAATAAGGCAGAGACTGAGAGGGAAAGTACTTTTCCTATCATAGCAACCACATTCAAGCAATTAAATGAAAATATGGTATAACATAACAGTGCCTTTGAGCAGAAAAGAGTGAATAAAACCTGTCTCTGCGGGCATGCATCCTGGTCCAGAAGGGAACTAATGGCCTTTCTCTCTCAGCTACTCACATACGTGATAGCTGGTTCAGTGAAAAAACAGTTCAGTACAAACTTCCTAGAAGCTAATAGGCTCACCCTTAATGCATCAAGCATTAGACCAGTCTGAGCAAGCTGCAAGGACAGCTGTGGCTTGTTTCCAATTCTTAAAATAAGCTTCAAGAAAGAATAGATGTGTTATATTTACTTCAGCACTTAAATGACAAAAACTGTATAATTAGTTGGTGTATATTATACTTTATAGAAACAAACCAATCAAGTGAAGTGGTTGATTCATGTTTTGTAAAGTTATTGTTCTTCAGTTTTCCCATCTCTTTCTTTTGTTCACTGATGACAGAGTGACTGTGAAAGCAATTCAGAGAAATAAACCCTTATTCGCTGAGCAGTAAAAGCACATGTGAATCATTTTAGTCAAAGGAATAGTATATCTTTTTATTTTAATATGACATAAATATACTTTTAGAGGATAAAGCCCCGAGATAGAAGAAATGGAATTGAAATTTTAAATTTATACAGTTTTCATTCTGATATTAGCAAATAAAAGACCATTCTCAAGTATCTTATGAAGTCAGCAACAAGTTGGGTTTATTTTTAAGGTGTGTATTTTTAAGGTGACACCCCCTTAATTTACTTTTTTTTATTCAATAGAACTGTTTGACTAAAGCCATGTTTAATCATCTCATTTCCAGCTCACAGGAGAAGTCAATATTCTAGGGGAATGATTGAAAACTGTTTTTAATAGAAGAAAAATTAATTAAAGTTTTGACTCAATACTTGAATTTTATCTACGTATGCACATTTTGGCTTTAAAAAAAAGTCTCTCTGATGGTTAGAAACCATTATCTCAGGGCTATTTTGCAACCACATTTAAAATGTTCAAATGGTTGTAGAACAATCCTTCGACTTTACAAGGGCCAGATTTTTGCTGTCCTTGGTCTTTTGAGAAGCATACCAGTGAAATCCATCAAGTTAGTTTGCATAAAACAGCATGGTAAGTTTCCAAAAATCCTAACATTCTTGGAAACAGAAATCCCACTATTCATCATTCTGGTAATGACACCTTAAATAAGGCAAGGTTGAAGGATCATTCCTGGGACCTTGCACATCATCTGTCTGTCCACACTGTAGGATATTGTAGCTACTTGGATCTGAATTTCAAGACTGGTCAATACAATGAATTTAAGAGAATGTATTAAATTCTCCATTGGAGACAGAAGAGGAAACAACAATTCTGACTAGAAAAGTCAACCAGATGAAACAGAACAATTCAGAAACTGGAACAAAATATCTTTCAGAGATGCAGTTTCAGGAATTTCAGAAATTTCAGTGCAAAAGTGCAAAAAAAGACCTTTATAAAAGATATCTAATCTTAGTTCTATAAACTGCGTGCTACTGGAATGATCTAGTATCTATTTCACAATTATGATATTAGGAGTAGAGTTTGCATATTATTACCATCTAGATAGTGTCTGTTTTCAGCGACTATTTATTGGTAATAGAATGTTTTAATAGGTTTACTTTCAGTTACTGAAATCTGCAGAAATACTTTGGAAAAAACGACAACCAAATTCTAACCTAGGAGTAGCCTGCCTATATGTACTTATGCATGCACACTCTATAGATTGAAAACTCTTATCATAGTTATTCATTTATATATTCTGGGAAGCTTAGTGCATCACAGAAATTGCACACACACTATTTAGCATAGATTTTACTATATAAAAGCAGGTCAATTTTGTTCACTCAGTAAACTCAATGTGGCTCATTCCATTATGTGGCTTTGAACCAGTCTTGCTCAGATTTTATTGAAAAATTGGGTTCAGATACAGAGTGCAAATAAAAGGTCTTCTGATCCACGTGAACTATAAAGAAAAATCTATTATCCCACTGCTTTGGATGAGTGGCCTATGAGAGAGGAATTCCTCATATATTTGTATCTTCTTTTAAGATTTCAGAATACAACACAGGTCCCACCTAGTAGTAAATTAAACATTTTCAGAATAGGACTGTGCGATTAAGAAATTATTCTGTTCACTAACCTAAAAAATTAAAATAATGAAAGCAGATGTTTTGATTAAAAAGAAAATGAAGAAGATTTATTCCTTCCCTATTTGGCCACTGTGCTAGAAAACTTATTTGGGATTAAGGTTCAGAGCTCCGATTTGCCTAATTAAGCATTTTAACCAGTCTGCCCAACTTTCTGGCAAGTTATTCTACCCACTGCAATTTAGATGGGGAAGTATGGCTTTCTGTTGGTACTCGTGTTAAAAGTCGTTGTGCTTTGTGTACAGCACTTTTGTCTCCACTGGCTCTCAGAATGAAAACAAATCTATCTTTCATTGATTAAAAAATTTGCTTGGCAGACAAGATGCCCTAATTAATTTCCAGCATCTAATTACTTACTTGGTACCAAATGGGAAATAGTTACACAGGACAGGTGGTCAGGTTCATTGCAGACTAGCCTGCAGGCAATGATTAGGTGGGAGACCGAGTCGGAGCTTGCTTTGAATCAGAAAGGGAGGGAAGGCTGAATCCTAGTCTACTCTGTCTTTTCTATCCACTCTGACATAAGACATAAAGGGAAAAAGGCATCAGCTTACTTTTGTAAACTAAGCTTAAATATTTTCATATCAGAAAATCTTAAGCAATTCTGATTTCCATTTGCCTGTGAGTTTTAGGTAAACTAAAACTGTGTTTTTGAGTTGAACGTATATTTTAACCATCCATTTCAAGGGGTGATGGAAGACAGGAATGCAAAGACTCCAGAAATGGGCCCATGCAGTTGTAAGCCAATCATGAAACCAGCATCCATGCAGAGTTTGTTGTAATTTTGGGTTGTAATTCTAGTGAGTCATTTAACTACAGCTTTAACACCAGCAAAACTGTAGTCAAATCATTAATAAATACTAGCAGTATTTACTTGCATATGTGTCGTATATGTCTATATGTGAATAAATACTACCAGACCAGTATGTACATTGTACTCTTAAAGGAATCAAAGGAGGATGTAGGATAACTCCTCTTTAATCCAAGTTCCTTCTAAATCTCGCATCTCTGTACTGTCTGCATCTCTGTCTTCCACTCCTCTGTCCTTCTCTCTCCTGCTACCCCCTCTATCCTTACATTCAGCTTGCACTTTTGTCTCCCTGCTCCTAAAAAGACACAAATTTATCCTTGATCTCATTTTCATATTATAACTACAGTGTGAGCAGTCCTCCTTCTCTCTGCAAAGTGTTTGGCCTCTTTTTCCCCCAATAATAACGCTGCTAACGTAAATTATTCTTTGTTGGTTTACTTGCAACTCTGAGTCTCCATATTTTGCTGTACTGACATCATGAGTTTTCACCATCCCAGATAAGCTCTTTACAGCTCTGTCTTCTTTGGTTTGGCCACTACACTGTCAGCTCAGTGACCCTGGCCTCCCCTGTCTATTTGACTCACCAAACATAGCTACACATTTGAAAGCTAGTCATAAAAAAGCTTCTGTACTTCTTTTTTTTTTTTTCTACACCACCACTTAATCGGTGTGATTATAGACCTTTTTACATAGACTAAAAGGTGTACAATGGCTTATTTTATTTTGCTTTGAAGACTTAAGGGAGGAGATAAGAGTGTTGAGGAATGTTCCTGGACATCTAAATCCGTACGAGTAGCCTTGGCACAGTCACTGAGCACAGTTTTGACCAACCTCAAGTAAAGCTTTCTCAGACAAAATCAAGGCACGTGGAGAAATTAGTACAGATCAGGAACTATTCTCTGCACTCACTTTCCATGAAGCTGACCTATTTTGGTGTGGGTAAAAGAATTTAATAACATGGAAATAGGCCATTCTATACCGGCTAGCTTCTGGGCTGCAGACTACAGCTGGTACATGAAATTTCTTTGTACAGTTGTAGCTTTTCTGAGTCTACGCTTTGCAATCCAGGTCTTGCAGTCCACCTTGGGTCACAGCACCTGACAGTTAAGTAGGCTCTGTTACTATTTCTGGGTGTAATATAAAAGAGTCAACATAAAATTCAACATCTATACAGATTTTGATTTACACTTATGCCAACTTTCTCTTACTTTTTTCTTACTCCTTTCCACATCAGAATTCTTCAAGCACTTCCAGTAACAGATGACTTGCCCCCAAAGTGGATATAGTTGTAGTAAAAGCTCCCTAGAATCTTCATTGTTTCGGTAGCTATCACTGTTGCATGATCTTGATCTTAAAACATCTTGAAGAGTGAAGCATTTGGTTCAGACTGAACAGTGACATAAAACCAAATGAAAACACAATATTAAAAAAAAAAAAAAAACAAAATGAGAAAAACTTAAGGTAGAAATATTCAGTTACTATAGATTCTCAAAACACTAAATGTTTAGTAGATTTTATGTCTGTTATATTGGTTTTTATCTTTCTCAGGAGTGCTTAACTAGCAAAGGCTATTCTTAGAGGACTGTTTGGAGTGCTGATTGAAGAGAGAAAAACTGCTTTAAAGCTCTAAACTGAGAGAGCCCAAACCCTGAGCTGCAAAGCAGAGCATGAAAAGAAATAAAGCTATTTCTTAGTACTATTCCATAATCAATGAAAATATGTAGGTATTTTGTCACTAGGTAAAAATGTAATGCTGTGATTGTGCAGGAAGAAATAGTCCAAGAAATGCAAATGAGCACAATAGTGGTTCAAGTTAAATATTATGTATTGGTCATAAAATTCAGTTGTTAGTCTGCACTTATCCAATTCATTTTCCCCTTATCATCATGTTTAAGTGGTAATTGATCATTAACAACAAGATTTATAAGTCAATTATTTTTAAACACATCATTATCATCACAGTATATTATTAGAATTAATAATTGTATTTTACATCTGCTACCTTCTGTATAGACTGTGTAAGCAAATATAGTTCATAGAAATTTAACAGCCTTTTTCAGGAATCATGGCAATCATTCCACCCCAATGCATTTTCTGTGGGGAGCAATGAAGAAATTATTAATTCAAAACAAAAAGAGTAATTAGACAGGATGCATGAAATTGTCCATGGTAACCTTGGGATGGCTTAAAAGCACCATGCATCTCCCCCTAGTCTCTGATACTGCAGAGTAGCTAGGACTACAGATTTAACAGCCAGAGGTTGCCTTGCAATACCTTGGGAATTGGTTGCAAAGTGACTCATGGATTACAGTGTAAATTGCTGTATCACCATCATTTCTGGCAGCAGCTGCCTTTTTCACCAAGGCCTTCTGTCCAAGGATGAAATCAATACTGCTCCTGACTGTGGTGGGCTGGCTTTCTGAAAATTTAAGAGGCTGCAGTGAAACATGAAGTGAAACAAACCATATGTAATTATCTAAGTATAATCACAGTAGTTTACGCTCATGATTTTCAGAAATACCTAACAATCACAGTTATAGTCAGATTTTAAGGAGTGCTGCAGTCCTTGGAAAAGCATTGTGATGCCCAAAAAGTGTCTTGCAACAATCCAGAGGTTCCTACCCACAGCAAATGGAGCTGCAGATACCAAGCAGTTTTGAAACTGTCTTCTCTGAGTCCAAAATATATGTTTAGTTGAATTTTTGCATAAAGAATGCTGTACAGCTAACAGAAATATTCTAGAGGAATCCTTTCAAGTTTTCTCTTGAATTCGTGACAACTTTTTTTTTTCTCAGTGGCCTCCACAGCAAATTTGTTGATCTTATTAATGTAATCACCAGTGCTCTCAAGAGAAGTATCTATGATTAAGCACTTACTATCCACAGATTTCATTGCAAAAGGAGCAGTATCTATATAGAGATCTCACCTTTAAACACTTAAATTAGATGACATAAACATCACTTTTGATAAATTAATCATACTTGCTGCAAAGTATGAGACTACAAATGTGAGGCCAATGGCCATCCTATGGTATCATTATTTTTTGGTCTGTATCACACACTAAGTTGCAGGTATTTTAAGGAAAATTCATGCAGTAAACCAAAACTTGAAACAAAGAGCAGTAAATTATTATGCGCTCATACTTGATGATTATCTTTTCTGCTTTAGACTGTGCCAACATGGTGAAGAAAAGTATTATATATTTGCGAGAAAACCTTTTACATTAAATTTACCCAATGAGCAAGAGAAAATCAAAGCTTCATTGGTTTTGAGTAATACAGATATTGAGCATGTTTTGTTTAGGTGATTTTAGGCATGCAACTAGGGTGTGATTCAGAGGACTAAAGATAGGGACCTAATTTTCTTAGTTGATGGAGAGAAACATGATTCTTCCAATACAGATGATTTAGAGCACTTGGCTTAGATCCTCAAGTAAATGGTTTGACCACATTCTTAAGAGTGAATGAATTGTAGTAAAATTGTGTTATTATATTTTGTGCCAGAGTAATAAAGAAAAAATGGAAATGCTCCCACAAGATATTTAAGAAGCAGAGATGTTAAGCAGAGCATTAAAACACTGTGTCCCATCCTCGGCAATATATTTTTTATCATGTTAACTTTTCACATATATCATGCAATTTAAATTTTATAGAGGGAATAAGTGTATTGATTTATTTCATGGTGACAGTGTGATCACCAGAATATTACCAATAGACCTACCTGCTAAATGGCAATTACATGCTCCCTAAGATTCTGAAAAAGGACAGAGTTTTTATCCTGAAAACTATCCTTTTTCTATCCATAAGATCACACTGCGACTTGGTAATTCTTTATAACCACTATATAATTTACATAAAACCATTTGATAGATTTTTTAGAGTATATCCCAACAAAATTATTTTTATTATTGTATTTTGGACTTTTTTACTGACTTTTTTGTTTTGGCAATAATTTCTTAATCAGTGGACACGATCTTAGCAGAACAGTTCTTTATTGCTTTTATTTTTTAATTCTTTATTTAGTCCATATATAATGGACTGGTTTTCCACATAAGCCCTCAGTGATGCAGGAAGCACGTTGTCTAATACATGAATATATTGACAAAGTCAGAGTGTTCACAAAGGACTGTTTAGCCACTGCTTTTCTGTATAGCAAGACCAATGGAAGGTGATGTAATAATGATGGGATCTTTCCGACACAATAATAACAGCATGATTAAAACAGTTATTCAGGAACTTAATTTGGTCTCCTCAGCTTGTCAGAGTTCAATCCATATCATCTAGGAGAAATCCTTAATTATAAACATGATCGAGTTCTAGAAATGTGCATTTTCCTCCCCTCCTAGTAAATCTGTGCCTACCTACAAAAGAAACATTAAGATTCTTCAAAGAAGATTATTCTTGCCTAGTTATGAGGACACACACATCTGAGTGTCTGTGGCTCCAAACAACTGCTTCTAGAATAATTTCTGCATTTTGCAGTTAAACTGAGAGTTCTGTATTCTCTTTGCACTCGTTGGAGACAGAAGCTGTGGATCTGAATATCTTCAGCTGAGAAAATGAACTGTCATTTCCCATTTCCTGGACCCTTGCTCCAACAAGGGGGATATTTTGCTCTGTGATGTAATAACCTCTGTGGCCTAATAACCTGTGACATGCAATGTGGAAGTTTATTTTTAGATAGCTTTCTGACAAGAGCTTATCAATCAAAAAAACAGCAAACAATTAAACTGAAATTTTTTAGTATACAAGAATTGTAGCAGGTATGATGAACTTTTTTTTTTCCCCATTAGGGAAGGAAGGAAGAAAGAAGACGGCCTCAAAAACTCATTCTGCTAGCTTACCTGAAGGGCTGATGGCTCCTAGCTCAGCAGCTGCTAGCCCTGGGGAAGCTTCATCATGTGCATTACCTTAAACTTGGGCAGGATCAAGCTCAAAAGGGGTTTTATTTCTGCTCATTTTCCCTTGAATTCAGGACTCTTAGACATCCAGGATCTCTTGAACATCAGGAGTTCCATCCAAACCTGAGGAGGAACTTCTTTACTCTTCCTGTGCAACCTGCTCTAGGTGGACCTGCTTTGGCAGAGGTGTTGGACTAGATTATCTCCAGAGGTCCCTTCCAACCCTATATCGTCCTGTGATTCTGCAGTCTGGGGAGACAGAGCTCTTGCTAGGTGTGGACTTTCCACTCCACAGCAGAGAACCAGGAATTTTTAAGAATGGTTTTGCTTTATCTGGTGAGGCTTTAGTGAGGTCTAGAGCACAAGTCTTATAAGTAGCAGCTGAGGGAACTGGAGTCATTTAGCCTGGAGAAAAGGAGGCTGAGAGGAGACCTTATGGCTCCCTACAACTACCTGGAAGGATGTAGCAAGGTGGGTGTTGGTCTTTTCTCCCAACTGATAGGTGATAGGACAAAAGGAAATGGGCTCAAGTTGTACAGGGGAGGTTTAGAGATTGGATGCTATGAAAAAATTCTTCACTGAAGTGGTTGTCAGCTGTTGGAACAGGCTGCCCAGGGAAGTGGTTGAGTTGCTGTCTCTGCATGACATGCATCAGAGTACATGGTGACAAAACCCATATGTTCTCTTCCCTGTGCAAGGTCCCAGCCCCCTGCAGGACACAGAGCCACAGCAAAGAGAGTCAGGAATATATCCCACCGCTGTGCTAAATCACATCTTACCAGCATGTACATCAGATGCTGTTGATTAGATTGATTAGTGGTAGCTGAAGTAACAGATTTAGTATCTGCTTGTATTTGTAATATCCTTTCTTTTGCCTATTACACTACTGTTAAAACACCAGCAAGTAAAAATGAACTGTTTTCTTTGGCTTCTTCCTAAAAAGACAGAAATCAGTGCCCTTATAACTTGTTGAGGATAAAAGCTGAAATGCCTTAGTAATTTAAGCTAACAAGAATATAATAATATACATAATCTGTTGTGGGTTTTTTTTTCTGAGAAAAAATAATTAAAGATTTAGATCAAAGCCAAAGGAATTATCTTATTTCAGTGTTATTGCCTATAAGAATTATACTTTCATGATTAAATACAATGTAATACTTTGGCAGCTGCCAAAGCAAACATAAAAAAAAATATAGACAAAGAAAAAGAAAGAAAAAGCAGTAGAGGATAATCCTGCGTACACACAGCATATGTATGGTGACAGATTTTAAGAAAAGCTCAAATAGCATACACAGCTGCTTGGTTGAGGGCCGTTACGCATTTAGCTTAAGTCCTTAGATGCTACCCTGAGTTATTTCCTAATGGTTGTTTTGCTAGTGAGATGTAGTGATGGTATTCATTTCTTATTCTCATCAGAATTGAAAACTTTTTTGGTAAATGATGGTGTACCCATAAACTGCAGGTGTGGACAAACAAAACAAAACAGAACAAAACCCTTCGTAAGTAAAAATCAAACCCCAGAACAGCTTTTGAGCCTTAAAAACTAAAACTAATCTAATCATGTAAAAAGAACTGTAAATGTGTGCTGAATTTCAGTCAATATGACTGATTACCTGTCACTTACTCAGCTCTGATTTCTTCCCGCTATGTGCTTTGGAACCATCTTTGATTTAGAAACTCAGAGGCAGCGTGTATTAGTTGTTAGCTCACCTCCACCTTGGTTTCCCAAATGCTCTGGGGCTGAGTAATAAGCCCTATCAGTCATTTCAGCCTAAAAGCTGAAAAAACCCCAGCATCATCACTCATTTATTTTTATGGTCCGTATTGATGCCGTTCAACCTGAAACTCTGAGGAAGTTTTACACCTTGAGTCACATAGACACTATATAGGCTTTATAGGGGAATGTCTGAATGGTACCGTTAAGCTACATAATCACTGAACTTTCTCTAGTTTTGGATTTGGGGTTGAATTTTAAGTATAATTTAAGTGAAAAGTATTGCATAAGTTAAGCATGCCAACTGGAACATGACTTAATAACCTTTTTATTTTCTTCTTAAAATTCCATTTACAGCAGAGCAAAGTCTTGACCAGGCGATATGCATTGCTACTAATTTTTCTATATGTGAAAAAAATCTGACTTGCATGCAATGTACATGACTGAAATGGCAGAGGCATAACAAATTGCAGAGTCCAGTTTCATAGTGCAGTCTGAGGGAAGTAAAGGCTTGCTCCTTTGGTACATGCCATGTCACTCATCCTTTACAAAAGCCAGCAGCAAACTTAGCAAATACATTTAGAAGAGAATTATGCAAGTAGAAGGAAAGATTTTTGTAGGCAGAGAAGTCACATGAGACAATGTACAAAATTTGACAGAACCATTTGAGCAGCATAACCAGCTGATGCATAAGTTTGTCTGAGCTGCTTGTTCCATCTTTCTTAGAAGCTGAAGAGAACAAGGTTTTCCAGACCTTTGGGAGTAAAAGGCTATTACTCAGGCCTGTTTCAATATACCTCTACAGGAAATGGAGGTAGTAGTGTATGCAGGCAAAATGGATATAAAAACTGAATAATACTAAACTGTCATAGCAAGTCCACTGCAAGAAGTAATATCTTATAGAACAGAAAAATAAAAATCTACAAAATTGGCTTTCTGTTACATTTCATGCACAACATGTATTGATCATTTCAAATGTCCTCTGTACAAAGACTATTTTCTGGTGGGGGAAAAATAAAAAAAAGGAAGGTTTTTGTGCTATACATTATATTCTCTTGAAGTTTTTCCATGAGCTGGCAACAATATACATTATTTGTTTTCGTTTATTTTATTTGGAAAGTATGTTGTCACAGTAGCACCATTAACAGCTTCCATATGCTTTGAAGATACTATTACAGGAGGACGATGACAGTGTAATTGCATACTACATCTTCAGAGATCTGACTCTGGCAGAGTTGAAGATTACTTCAGAGTTTCAAATTAATCTGAATGACCTGATCTTTATTGCTGTTGAATTTCTGGAAGTGATGAAATGCCAAGTCATTGAAAATAACCGATAAAAGCCTAAACAACCTGAAATGAGTAATGTAGTGTTTCTTTGACTTCATTTAAGTCCCATAAGCTTTACAGCCAGGTACAGTATTTTATAGAGAAATGTTTGTTTTAATGAATCTGAGTGCTCTTCAGTTCACTAAGAATAGATCAACTAGGCAAAGAAGGAAAAATCCATTATCATATGCTCTTACTTTTTATGTGCACCAAAATTGTGGCTCTAAAGGGCAAGCACTGCAGCAATGATTTCTGTCATACAATGTAAGTGTCTGTAAAAGGCCTGGGCATCAGAGATAGAACTTAGTTGTGGAAATGTAATATGAGACTCAAGTGTGGGCAGAACCCTTTTGGATCCCTTTTCTTTCACCTCTTTATAATAACCTGCATAACAGAGACCCAGTAATACTCACATTTGTAAGAGACATTAGAAAACAGGAGAATTTGTAATTTTATTCTTTACTTGGAGTCATTGAAGTACAACTAAGAAATAGCTGAAGCTCCTCTGTCTTTATGGTATTTTGCATCTTAGTGCTCCTTTCCAGCTATTAAAATAAGAAGAAGAAGTAGTAAAGCTTCCTTTAGTCTAGTCTCTTGTAAAAAGAGAAAGGAAAGGGTCCTTTAGTATGTTCCCGTGGAAAAATAAAGCGTGAAATGATCTTGCACAACCCTTAGTAGCTCAGTCAATGGGTAGCACAAACCTCCACATGGTAATGTCCAAATGTGGTTGCTGACACAATTGGACTTTATTGCAAGGATTTTGTCAAAGAAATAAAGCAAGTTTTGCCTTCACATACACTTAGCATACGGATGGACAGAGGAAGGAAGCAAACAAAACTCATATTTTTGGAGGCAATCGGATAGACAATTATATATGTACCATAACCCAAACCACTAGCTGACAAAAGAGTAGGTTTGCTGCTAATCCAGCAGTTTTAATGTCATTGTTTTTCCTCACCTGGAAACTGAAAAAGCTGACACAGCGTGCATTGTAAGGAGATAACAACAGGGAGCAGCATCTGCTGTATAATTCAGCAGCTGGATGTGAAAGTCATCTGTCCTGCTGTTACATGGTATACAACTTCTCAGAGCCTTATTTTGTGAAGTGTGACTGAATGACTACCAGGAAGAAATCTCTGAGACATCCCCCTAATATGCCTCCCACTACCCACAGATGTCTGTCCTCATATGCTATTGAAAAAGAGGTGTAAATTTCCTCCTACCTGTTTACAAGTAGAGGAACAGAGAAGGCCATTGCCAATGTTTTCATGCACTGAAGTGACTGCTCTGTGAGAGTTGTTGGAGGGTGATGCAGGAAAATGAAATGCTTAGCTGATGGGGCAAGCAAATGCCAGCTTTATTCAGAGACAGGATGAAGTGAATCAATCACCCCAGGCCCACTGAAATCAGCTCCAGAAGCGGCTGGTGGGTTTGACTGCAAAGGCAGCTGCATGAAGAAAGGTGAGCACTACCTGCCCACTGGAAATACTCACGATGATGGTGTTCACTACCAGCTGTGCAAAATAACAACTCCAGCGAGACGTGCAGCTGAACAGGGAAGGCAGGTGTTTCAACAGGGGTGTAATAAACCAGGGCATGGTGGTATATACTAAAGCCTGCTGCTACTGATGACATTAAAGTCAAGGGTGACTCATAGTAGTTTGGACCTTTTTTGCTATTTTAACTATTATGCCTAGTATTTCTTCAACATAGCAGTTTCCCTTTTGTCTTCATGTATTAGTAGTAGTTTTAAGTGTGTAATTTTTGTGTGGGTTTTTTTTTTATCTTTTATTGCCATTAAGAGTAAATAAACTGAAAATAAAAATGTGCAGAGCTAAAAATGTATGTTTGGCACTGAACTTTTAGTAAGAGCACCCTCTGGTGGCTAATGTATAAACAATACTTTATTTTCCCCCACCCTAGCAGTTGTACAAGTAATTACAATAATGAATATTACAGAAATGGGCAAAAAAATCTTTTTCCTTTCAGCCACTGTGAAATACATAGATATATTTTCTCAAACAAAATAAAAATTCAGATACTGAAAACTGTTAAACACAGAGGGAGGAAAATGCTTATAAGCATATACTGTCTACAAGTAGAATTTAATTAAAAATAGAAGTATAGATAGCTATCAAGAGATAGAGTTGCTACGGCCCTTACAGTGATACTGGATCAAATCTAGAAACTAGGGGAAATTAGCATGTTCAGTGAGTTAAACATGCATATCTTTTTCTAATCCTTCATTGTTTTAATGTCATTTCAATTGGTTGATTTAATTTTGTTTATTTTGCACAGGCTCCATGGTTTTTATCATATATTCTATGTTAATTATCAAAAAATACCAGGAATGACTGTCTACCTCTTTGTCACAGGTATCTTCCATTTAAAAGTACCTGAGTCCTCTCATGTTGGTTCTGCCATTGGAAGGATCAGAGCTGTGGACCCTGATTTTGGGAAAAATGCAGAAATTGAGTACAACATAGTTCCAGGAGATGGAGGAAACTTGTTTGACATCACAACAGATGAGAACACCCAGGAAGGAGTCATCAAATTGAAAAAGGTATGTGGCATCAACGAGGAGTATGTACCTATGGCTCAAGTCAATAAACTAGGTAAAAGAATTAAAAGTTGTGTGATTATGCCTCCTAAGTAACACACAGTAGTTTGTATCTTTATTAGAATCTGTTGTTGTGATCGTAGTCTTAAAAGAGATTGGAGTTTAGGGTTTCATATTGTATACAATCAGGTGTAATTTTTACTTCTCTGCCATTAAAACTGACATTATTTATGAATTCTTATCTCTGTCTAGAAAGTATAATGTCTCTTTTATGGAAGTTTCCCTCCTTAAACCGTGTGAGAAATGCTGCAGTTCAAAGCATGGAATTGAAGAGCTATAGTTTGCATTTGAGCTGATAAATTTATTTTCTTTTTCAGCATTTTGTTTTGAAAATTTTAATTCTATGTTTGTTATCTTAATAAGCTGTTGTACAGTATTGTGGTAACAAGAGTTTTTACTCAGGATAAAGGAGTCCCAGATGGGTGCAAATAGACGTGTCCTAATTCCAGTCTCCTACTAGTGTCCCAAATAGCTGGTTATCAGATATTCCTACAAAGGAGCACATGGCATCTCTGCTGTTGATGTTGCTTTAGTGTACTAGAATAAGTTCAAGATGACTGAATTTATGAATTTTGAAGAAAGGGTAAGAGTTATTTGGAATTTAGTGATTAAAGCACTCAATACAAGAGATCCAAAACAGGGACAGTCACATTTTAATGAATGGTTGTCTTCTGAGCCCAAGGATGTGCATGTACACCAATGATCAACATGCCTAGTAAGAAAAAATCAGATCATTTTGAAAGGTCGGGTTATGTTTTATAGACAGCTCATGCTTGTAAGTGTAATTTTTGTAAAATAAACATACCTATGAGCTCAACACTCCAGAAGGGTCTGGGAAGGAAAGAGTTCTGGACATGTGTAAGACAAGCTTTAGGAAAAGAGCTTTAGTTCCAAGAAAATTTAGAAATTAGCTACTCTAAATTTCTCTTGGTTCTGACTATGGGTCTATATTTGCATTACTGGCATTCTAACAATGAGTTCGTGGTTCCAGCCACTTGACCCAGGAAATAGTAAATTATCCATGGGTGCATTAAAAGTCCAGGTGATGTCAAGCCACTTACTCTTCTGCTGGATTTAGTGACATAAAACAAAAGCTATCATACCCGCAGGAAGTAATTTGCCAACGAAACACAAGCTTTTTGCACTCTTCACACCCCCGCTTCTTCTCTGAGTAAAAGTTTGAATGTACTGCTTCCTTCTTATGTGAATTTGTAAACTTTGTTTCATTCTTAAAAGTCATTCTGATCACCCTTTTTCCTCTATGCAGATGACTCAAAAATAACTCCACCTGGAACTGTCAGGCTGAGCGGCTTCATGCCCCTCCGTATGCAGCCGGAAACGGCAATTAGTGGTAACCATTGAAAAATGAATGTTTGAGCATCAAGAGTAGGTTTTCAATAGGATTCAGTTCACCCTGGATTAGTCCCAAGTCCCAGATGTGCTATTTGCTTTTATACACAGCAATGGAATTTTTCCATACTTATGGTTAAGTATTAGACTGTATAGACAAAACATTTGAGTTGGCAATGCAGATTTAAACAGCATGCATACAATATTTATTATCAATGAAGAGCATCTACATATGAATTTGCCTGATACAATTATCTTAGGAGCAGCACAGGCAAAATATCTGGCCTCTTTTGAAATTGCTATATGGGGAATTATACAATATCTAACTGAACCACTAATTAAAAAAATTACACAATTAATTCTATATCCAGATACTTTAAAATTGACAATTGTATTTTGCTGTCTTTATTTAGTCTTTATAGTAACAAGATGAGATGTATCCGAAAGTTTAGGGCACTTTTACAACAGCAGAACATGTGTTGGTGTTGCCTAATGTAAATGATAGATATCTGTGACTAAACAGGAGGGTAAAAAAATTTAATCCTAATCCCTTCTTAATCTTCTTCATCGCAGTGAGCCTGGGGACAGTGACAGGCTGTGAAGGTCAGGGTATGCCAGCTTTGTTCTATTAAGGAGCATGGAAATAAAATAAACCCAACACACAGCACAGAATGCCTTTATACAGATCCTACACATTGCCCTTCACAAAACTGTTCTCAGAGAAAAGGTCCCATTCACTAAGATTTACATGATCCAATTTTGAAAGAATCCATCCACTTAAATACCTTGCTGGATCCCAGGTTAAAGAAGAGCAATCCGGATTCTTAAAGATACTGTTAAGTGAGTTGACTTTGCATATGCTCTACGCTTGTAATAATATAATTACGTTTCCATGGGTTGCAGTTTTCAGATTGTCAGAAGTGCTGGACATTCACAATTCCATAGACACCTATTAAAATGCACGCTACTCGTACTGTGCAAGCTTGCAACAGCACTATTCATTTGCCTACACAGAAGCAATTTCACATTGCATAGTGTTCAAAACGCTGATTTGACCTTGTGGGATTATGTAAATATTTAAGTTAGATATGCATTTAAGTCCTTATTTAAATCAAAGCTAGTGAATGAATAGGACCAGCACTTTAAATGATGACTTCTCCATAATAAGCAAAGACACTAATAAAAAGTGCCAGGTGCTTTAAAAATGGGTTTTCACTTTTTTCTATATCATAGCATATTCTTATGCTGTAAGTGCTACAGTAATTCATGCTGAGCCATTTAAAAAACATTTATAAAGTTTGGTTTTATTTTTTCTGAAAACTTTCTTGCAGCCAGAATTTCTCAATCACTGCATAGATTCTTTTTTTCCTGTTGTTATGCAAAAAAAACCCCAACCCAAAACGAAAAACTAAACCAACCACAAAAAATCACACCATTTCATGATAAAAAATTACACAAACCAAACTTTTCCTTTTAGCATACTCAATTCATTGGCAGAGGCAAAAGGCCATTCTCTGCTTCTCGGACGCTGAATGGGTACATACAGTTATAGCACCTATAGGTGCACACCTTAAACCATCTGGTTGGTTTGCTAATTTATGTTCCTGCTATGATCATGATAAGCATGATTACTGCTACTCTTGTGCTACTTACTTACATTAAAAATGGAATAGCTTTTCTTATATTCTGCTAAACAAATGATCCAAATGCCATTTAGCACCACTGTGTGGTTAATACTGTAATTGCTTCCTCTCTCTCAGAAAAGGGGGGAAATGTCTAGCTTTAGGATAGTGCTGCATACAGTTCTCTGTAAGGGTATGAAATATTACTGTATCAGGAATAGAATGACCAATTTCATCCCTTGCCTGGTGCTATTTTATACAGTGTTTAGTGGGTTTTATTTTTATATAGTATCTGTCATCCTGCCTGAATGCTTCAGCAAACTGCAGTGAGTGTAAGCTATTAGAAGCAGGGTGACAGAAGGGACCAACTCCTTTGTACCAGAGTGTAGTGGCCACAGGTAGGGCACAGAGTAGTGCCATTGGATATGGAAGGAAAATGCATCAGTCCCAGGCAAGCTCCTAATTTTATTGAAACTGATAAGACATTTTTAATGATCATACCTGACAGAAAAAGAAAACAGAATGATCCAAGCTTCACTGAACAGTTGGCAATAAATTTATTAAACTAAGGATGAGTTTATAGGATAAGCCCATTGTGTGCAGAAGCCTCTTAATTGGCTCAGCATGTGCTAATCCAAAAAACTGAGCAGGGTTCAAGCACTGAGGCTGGCTCTGACACTATTTTACTAATTTCTGCAGTGTCATTAAAACACAGGAAAAAACTGTTTCTAGGCTTCATCTGGTACAGTCCTACAGCGCTGCACTGTACTGGGTGAGCTTTTCCTCCATGTGGGTCAGTGGAAGCTCAGGAAACATCTGCATCTTATTTTTTGTAACCTGTGTACCCTGCTAACTGATCAGGCAACAAAGCTGTACCCACGAAATCACAGCATGGTGATGAAACCCTAAGCTGTTGCCTTCACTACAAATGGACATGCTGGTTCATTACCCATTGCTATCAGAAAATATAGCACTACGTGATGAGAAACAGTAACTTTAGTGGTGATAAAATAACAGAAAGTAAGAGGACCATGAACAGACCCAGTAGCTGCAGGGGAGTATTTGGAGTATATACATCCTTGTAACCTCAGAAGCTACTTTTAAAAAGCCTTTAATTGGAGTCAGCAAGTAGAAGTTTGACTGCTGATTAAGCTGAGTTGTCGTGCTCATGGGACACCCTGTGTATGTAGTACTGGGACATTGCTATAATGAAAGATCAGTCTGATAGCATTTGCACACCATAATAGTGAGCATAAGGTAGATTTCTGGTGTTCCTCAGCCAGAATTGCATTCCTGCTACTACTTGCTTTAAAAGCAAGACTGTACACTGCTCACCTCACCCCACCCCTTCATTCTCCAGAGGCAGGGAAACATAGAGTCATAGAGTGGTTTAGGTTGGAAGGGACCTTGAAGATCACCTAGTTCCAACTCCCCTGCCACAGGCAGGGACACCTCCCACTAAACTGGTTTGCCTAAAGCCTCATCCAGCCTGGTCTTGAACACTTTCAGGGATGGAAATGTTTTGCAGGTGTGTGCATAGGCACTCTCTGCCTCTAATCATAACCCATGAATTTGTGTGAGTGGGAATTGTGGTTTTGCATTTTAAGGAAGAAGAGCAGGTGACATTAAGTCCTTCAGTACAGGCAGAAAGTGGTGACTTGGGTGCAGATGCAATCATAAAAACCCTGGAAGCCACAGAGAAAAATGATCGGAAGAGTGAGGAAAGGAAGATCTTCAGTCTCTGCAGTTTGCAGATACAGCTGTTGGTTTGGGTTTTTTTCCTGGAACAGTGAGAGGCAGGTGCAGAAAGAGGTAAGATGCTTTGGAGTGGCAAACAGATGAACCCTTGATATTGGTCAACTTCTTCCCTTCTCCAGATATAGAACATACATATATTTTGCCCACTTCCCATCAAATCTTGAAATGCTCACTTCAAATTTGGTCAAATCTACAAAATCACTTGCTGTAGATTTAGCCTACGGATCTCCTTTTTTACTGTGCATTCTTATCTCTGTAATTAATGAATGTTCTTGTTTAACTAGAACTTCCTTTAATAAATCAACCTGTGCTATTTAAAATCCAGTGCATAAGTACAGTTACTGAAACATGTCAATGCACAGTGAGTAGTCTGATAGCAGTATTTCACAAAACGTATAGATGCTCAACTCATCTTCAAGGGGAAAGTGTTGCCAGGTTTTGAAATGGGCACACATGACATAGAATTGTTTTACAGTTGCACAATGCCAGTATGAAGATAAGCCTAAACTAATATGTGCTTCCTCTCAACCCAGTGCTACTGTCCTTAACTATCCATATGGACTGGCCTTGGATGAGTCTCATCCCAAAATACAGCTTCTCCGTTATTGTAGCTGTGGATCATGAAAGCCTGTGTCACAAACAATACTGTTGTATCTCTTATGTGTGGATAAAAAGCAGAAATTTCTAGATTTTCTGGTCCTGCCTCTTTGTAAAGCAGAGTAAACTGTCAGGATAGTTCTTTTCCCACCCTTGCTATTCTTCTCACAAGAATTCATTATATTTTTCAGCCCATTCTTTTTTCTTTCAGTTTTTTAACTCTTTCTCTTTCCCCCTATCTATCCATCTACCTATCTAATATATAAATTTAGATAATACAGATACATCTATATAGTAGCATTTCTTAACTTCTGTCTTGAATATGGGAAACAATAATATTTCAAAATGTATTTATTTCTAGCACAGAGCTGTTTATGTGCTTTCCTAGTCATGCTAAATAAGCCCCTTCATGGTACTTCCAGAGTTGCAAGATACAGTGATTTGTCAGTATGTGTTATTTGATTTTGGGATTTGTAGAAAGCCTTTGCTGCACACAGCTGCGTATATGCTGATAGTGCTTTACTATGCGACTATATAGAGCAGCTTGTACCCGTGACACAGGAAAAGGCAGATAAGAACCAGAGAACCAGTAGGGGGGCCAAATACATCTATTGTCAGTGGTACTTGGAATATCAATTAGAAATACTCCTCTAATTGTTGAATAGTTCACAGTTAGTAAGGCATTGCCTTAATATTAGCAAAAATGCTGTTTACTGTGGAAAACTCATAACTTTTGTAAAATAAAAACCTTATTCAAACTTAGCTTTCTGAATATGATTATTTTTATAGAAGAAATAAACATTTCTGTTGGTTATTTAAAAGCAAAACCAAAAGCAAACAAAAGTCTGTGAAGTCATCCCATTAAAATGTGATTAATTGAAAGACGTTTCAATAATCTGCCAGGTTTTTTATGTAAGATTTTTAATATTCTGCTGTGTTTATACCCTTACTGAAAGACAGCCTGCAAAGACTGCGTGGATTATGGCTCTTTCCATTAGCACATCTATCTGCAAATATACTCATGCATTACAGGAGCCAGACTGAACAGTTTTAATGCAATTTTGGGGATATAAAAGACACATACAAGGCATCAATTAGAATTAATACTTAATTGAGAGCTTAGATGTCTTGCTTTATCTCTAGCTTAACCCCTCAGACTTTTTCTATTCCAAACTGGTTCTTTAAACTCCAGGTTTTCTCCCTTTAATATATTTTTTGAAAATGCATTAACAATCTATATAATAATATGGAGAAGATTGGGGGGTGGGGTCTGCTTGTTTGGGGGGAGATTTTTTTGGCATTGAATACCAGTGAACTTGAGTAGTATAGAAACTGAAAAGACTCTGGGATAGCAATGGGTAATGAACCAGCATGTCCATTTGTAGTGAAGGCAACAGCTTAGGGTTTCATCACCATGGCACAAAATCTTCCACACTTAATGTTGTCTGTTTCTTCTCAGTTTTATTTTCATCTTCTTTCTGTCAGTCCAGTCATGAAGGTGCAACCTATACTGGGTTTTACTTGGAATTTTGTCTGTAGGAGGATGGTTGCATGTGGTAGTGGATTGCTTAGTAGTACTTGGCTTTTAAGCCTGATTATTTCTATGGCATATAGACTGGGATGGCTAATTTTAAATCCACCACTCAGAAAAGACGGACCATCTAGTTTATTAAAATTATAAAATCTTTCATAAGGATTTAAAATAATTATGCTAGCTGTTCAGCTAATGTAAGTCAAGGTAACTCAACTGATTTTAATGAAGCTACTTCAATTTACACCAGCCAGTCATCTGGCCAATTATGTCCTGTGGTGATAAGAACTGTAAATGTCAGAATTTAAATCTATCTTAGCTGTGACAAATTACTGGAAACACTGTGGTAATAATGGCTGGGGGAAAAAAAAAAAGACAGACACTGAAATATTCTCGCTTATGCATTTGGAACCCTGTTCTCTTTTCCACATAGCATGACATTTCCTGTTAGAAAATTTCCAATTTGATAATTATAAGCAGAAACCACTAGGTGCCAGTGTTACCCAGACATTAGGAAAAGACTTTGTCAGTAACATTAAAACCAATATGAAAGCAACTGCAGCTAAACCCTTTAACTGAAAATAAAGCTTCTGTGTCTTTTCTACTAAATAAGACTGCATTAGAACTTTTGATATTTATACTTTTCTAAAAAGCAAAGGCACTAAATTGATCTACATTGACAGAAATCAACACCAAAGCAATCTGATTGCAGTATACCTTTCTATCAAAAACCCAGACTGGTACACAAAGGTTGCTTTGCTGCTTTCAAGACCTTATGGATTACACCTACATAAGACAGAGTCAAAGTCTGCATTTTCTAATGTATGTGCAGTTCAAATATACGACATGAATAGTAAATCACTGCCAAGATGCACATTTTACAGGAACAAATTCATTCATAGGAATTTTGAATTCATATTCCAAGCCACAGCTAAAGTTTGGTTTAACCCATTAGTACATATCAGAGTTTTCATTTGAGTTCATTTCCATCATTGTCATGGTCCTTTGAAAGCCCTTCCTGCTAAAAGAAATGGAACTCTTCCATTTAAGGAACTGGATCAGCTAGAGACAGCTGATAACCTGTGAATGGGAGTTGTGAATGCAGATCTCTGTCTAACCTTCACACAGCTCATTTGCAAGAGATGAATTTCACTCATTTAACTTCAGACATCTACAGCATAACTGTTTACAGCTATGCCAGTCATCCTGATTTTTTTTTTTTTTTTTGATGTAAAATAGGCATTTCCTGGGTATAACTCATCTGTCCTGTTTCAGAAACCACCTTGCCCCATGAGATGAACTGCAAAACAAGATTAGAGTATTAGGTCAGGAGCTAATAATCTCAGTTTACATTAGAGGTGTCTTAAATTATGTCAGATTTATTCTACCAAAGTGATTTTGCAATGTGTAATTTCAGTCAAATCTGATGTTTTGCTTTTGTTCTTTCTACAGTCGTTAGACTTTGAAACAAAAAAGGCATACACCTTTAAAGTTGAGGCCTCCAACCTCCATCTTGACCATCGATTTCACTCAGTGGGTCCATTCAAAGATACTGCCACTGTGAAGATAAATGTATTGGACATGGATGAACCTCCAGTTTTCAGCAAGCCAATGTACACAATGGAGGTTTATGAGGATACGCCTGTGGGGACCATTATAGGTGCAGTGACAGCACAAGACCTTGATGCTGGCAGCAGCTCAGTTAGGTAAGAAAGCTTTTCCTCTTCAATAACTCTCAGACAACTCAAAGTGCTGCTGACAGTGAGACTTGGTGGCAAAAGCTTAGTAAGAATATACAGAACGCTCCAAGTCTGTCATTGTAACAGATAACTACTGCTCTGAAAAATATTGAAAAGATAGGTTAGTTTGGGTGTGCTGTCTGGACAAACCGTTGACAGCTTCTTATCATACAGGTCATATAAGTTGCTGTGCACTGAGATGACCTCAGAGATGGTGTGCTCAGACTAAGGAAGTAAAAACATTGTTTTGTGTGGTGTCTGGGGCTTCCACAAAAGCAGGTCAGAAGTACAGGAGTAAAAAAAGGAGTTATGTGCTACACCTGGGGGTGACAGTGAGCACTGCCCCTTTCACAAGAACCACTCATGCTCTACACCTGGTAAAGATCAAATGCTTTGATAAATACTTGCTACACCTGTCTTGGCTAGGGTTGTGATTGCTGACCAGCATGGATGGCTGTGTTCAGCATATTTCAGTTCAATAAACCCTTGTGAGCAAAACCTCTTATTTACTGGTAGAGCTTATTTTCCTGAAATAAAAGTGAGAGGGAAGCTGTTATAGAGATGTAATATATTGATTTTGCTGATGTATTTCCAGCCACATTAGAGACTATGAAGTGAACCAGACTTATGTACTAATAAGTAAGCTCCTGTGCAGACACGGTCTAAGATGTAGGCAGTCTTTGCACATACTTCCAGTACCAATTCATGTCAGAACTACCTGACTTCAGGAAATACATTTATTTCCAGACTTTCATGAGCAATATTGCAGACATAATGGAAGTCATCAACTTTTAAATATTAATGTTTATCAAGTGGGACTATGATGGAACAGGGAAATACTACCAGTGTCTACCAAGTGTGTTTACATTCATGCATGTTAAATATAAATTTAATTTTGGATTTTTAATCTATGTTTATTGGCTATGTGTATTTTGACTCAGTACTTATATTTTTAAAATGTACACTAAACATGCCAGGTGATATGTTGTAATCACATGCAAAAATTTAACATGAAACAGTGACTGTTTAGCTCCTGCTTTTTCAATTCATTATTAATTATTGCTTAAAACTATTACTAATGTTGTTTGTTTCACTACTTTTTTTAATACATTCTTCATTCTTTTCTAATACAGTACTGTATGTGTTTGTGAATCTGTGACACCTTCCTTCCTTGACAAAGGATTAAAAGCTTTACTAACAAAGACTGAAGTGGGAACCTTTTTCCCTGGTGGTAGCCTATGAAAATAACCCCACTGAAGTCAGTATTCTGTTGAAAACCATACTTTCTTCCAAACAGATAGAAAGCCTTTAATCATATTGTTGAACAGCTTTTCATATGACAATACAATAATTTGAATGCATAACCACTCCTCAGTGAGAGGTTTTTATTTCACAAACCCTCCTAGGAGACTCAAATGCTTTAGTTACTGCTCCTCCATTTGCCACTACACAGGAAAAATCATTTTTCATGATAGTTTCTCCATACACTGGGCTTACTCTAATACTGAGTCCTAAGACATTTTAAAGTGTCCATGTATACCTTTTTAAACCCTGAAATCATTACTTGGGTGTTCAAATGGCCATTTACAGTTAAAAGATCAGGGATATTATAAAATACCCTTACACTTTAGTCTCACTGCTCTACTTGCTGTCCCCTTACAAACTTACTTTATTACAAACTGCAGAAGTGCTCCCAGGGTTACATTTATGAACAAATTCAGCTGGTTCCTGCCCAGGGATAAATGTGAACTATGTCCCAGTATTGCCAATTTCTCAGAGGGACACATTCCTACCCAGAAGCAAGACACACATTTAATTAAGGGGACTTGGGAGGGACATACTTTGCTTTAAGCAGGGATATGTGCTCCAGTGAGCTAGTTGATAGGCTGGGAAGTTTAAACTGGGAACCTCTCCATGCAGGTCTCTTCCAGCTTTGTTAAACCACTTATGACTACCCATTTTCATGTTTCAGGCCTGAAGTCTCTTCCTTGGCTCTCATTTACGTGAGGATATATTTGATTCTCTGTATTCAGCTTCATATCCAGCTCTTTGATAATATTCTTATGAATTTATTGGAGATCTAACCATTCTCTTATACTCTGTAAGAACCTAGCTCTATCCAAATGCTCACTAGTCCAAGCAGAAAAATAAATTATATGCATTTGTTAGTTGTTGATGTATTAGTGCTCAAGACTCCATGTTTTATATCCTCTAATTGAAAAAAAGTACATGATGAACAGAAGTTAGAAAAACATAAATTAGTTTGAAAGAGTTGCGTGTGATTACAACTTCTTAATGTATCTTAACCGATTATGCACCTTCAGCAGTTTAAAATCCAGATCACCTCAGAGTTGTAAAGAATGGCTCCATCAATTTCATCATATTTTTAAGGAGGAGCCCAAGCATCTTCTGAGTAAATATGGGTTCTAAACAAACATGGAAAAGCAAATAATGGTCTTTGAGGTAACAGGCCATAGTTTGCTGTTTGGCACAGTTTCTCTACAAATTCATTCATTTTCTTTGAAAGGTTTTCCTAGAGTAGTTTGGCCATTAAGATGCCCATTCATTACAACAACAACATCAACAATCTGCCAAACAATATAGACTGAGATAAAAGACCAATCTGTAGTGTATGCAATAGAAGGCAAAACTCTGGACAACAAAGCAGGCTAGAACAGCTCACGTGAAAGGAAGCAGCACTAGACACAGCAACTAAATCCATGTTATCAGACAAAAACTTTAGTTCTGTTATGCTAGACACATCAGGAAGGGGGAGATACCACCTAAGAATGAAGACAGGATTCAGCGGGTAGAAAAAGAAAAATATATTGCTGGAAGCCATTGAAAATATTGAGGTTTACATTATTTTTCTCTTTTCTCCTGTTACTGGAATAAAATTTTTGGACATGTTAGGAAATTAGAAAGGTTTGTTTTGTGGGATGATATTTGTTAGATCTCTATCATCCCACAAAACAAATCTTTCAAATTTGAAAGGTTCAAATTTCAGTTGAAATGAAGTGGCACAGAGTGCCCATTCAGCAAGAAACAGGAAATTAAACACAGGGAGAAAAGGGGTTGCAGGTATTCAACACCTGCAAGACTGACTGGCTTTGAAGCTGTTTTGGAACATTACCCCAGTGCTCCTGATTTTCAGACTGTGTTAAATCTGGAGTTTATGTGGCTCAGGAGAGCTATTTTGTCTATTTCCATTTCTTCCATAGAGCTGCAAGAAATGCTCCACATAAATGCTAAGATGAGCATGTACTTTGTAGTCATTAAAAATCCCAAAGCACTTCTGAAAAGAACAATGATCTCATGTTCTTCTCAGACTCCTCTAGTTTATAAGGGTTACAAGCTGTCTGGGAGAAAAAAAAAGCATCTGTGTTGTAGTGTATTACAAAGTATGTGATTTGTAAATATGCAAATGTTTTGAGTAAAGATCCTTGTACCTCTGGTACTAGGAATTTTAGGATGTCCTAAAACCCACTTTTATATGTGTCCATACAGCATGAACCTTATTGACAGAGCTGTCTAAATAACACAAAATTGCAAATGGATGGCAAGACTGAATTATCTGCAATACTTTCTAGAATTGCAGGTTTATCTAAGAGTGTGTGTGAAGTTCAACAACTTTGCACTGACACCTTTGAAGATGTCAGATTTCTGTGGAGATTATCTTCTGCCCTAAACCATGAAAGGATTTTTGCTTCTGATGTGAGCCCCATGTATGACTCCAATTACAATGAGTTTCATATTCTGTGCCACAACACTGCCCTTCAGATCTAACCTGCTTGACTCAGGAGTTTTGCCTTATGAACCACAAGAATGACTCAAAGCAGGAGAACTGTAGGGACTGTGCATTTTCCTGTCCAAGTCCAAAGTCATGAAACCGTGACATTAAAGACAGAAAAAAGTCATGTGTACTAGTCACAGGTCAATACTGCTCTCAGTATCTTGGGAGCAAGACCATATTCCCTGCATGTACTTTCAAAGGAAAAGTCCTATTTATTTTCTGAACTAGTTCACAGTTGTCCAGAAACTTTCATGGATAGGTTCTGTTTTCCCAGTGCAATACTTTATCGTGTAAAGATCAAGAAAATACAAATAGCAGGTTTCTTCCTGAATCCTTAAAGACTTTATCTTAATGTACAAGCACAAACAAGATGAATTAGTTATGTAAGTAACACAGAAGTTCTTGACCTTCCATTCCCATAATTATTATTTTTTTGTGCATGCAGTTTTTGAATTTGCTTTTTCTTTAAAAAAATCTCATCCCATGACATTAAAACATATCTTATACAGACATAGAAAGACTAGGGCATCTAGTTCCAGCACCTCAAGCCTCTTCTTTTAATAACAGATTAAGTGATAGCTATTTTTCTGTGTATGGTATCACACTGGAGGGGAACAGAATGCTTTGCCAGTTGGTTTTGCACAAATAAAAGATAGTGGGACTGATGAATTTTGGTTATTTTTAGCTCTGCTCTGTGCTTTGCTTTTTACTGAAGTCCCAGTCTCCACCAACACTTTCAAGGCCTCTGTTCGGAGTTCTAATTTATCCAGGCTAACTAATTCACATGCTTGCACCAATGCTGCTTAGCTCCTTCTGCATATCCCTTGCTGTCTTTTGCAGTCCTTGTACTAGCCCACTGTTTTCTTATATTTCCCATACTCTGGTAGTCTAATACCATTCTCCTAGTAAAAGTCCGTCTTTCTTTCTCCCACAGCTGGTTTCTGCCTTTTTCCTCCTGAACCACATCCCATTACATTAACTAGCATCCTGCTCTACTGCCTTCCTTTCTTCTGCTGATGTCAGCCGACTCTTTTGATCTCAATGACGTTATGTACTTTTCTCTCTTTTGTTCAGTTACTTTGATCTTTTTTCTAGAACTATAGAAACTGGGTTTCTATCCCAACATTGTCTCTGAATCCCAAACGGTATATTTGGCCAATAGCTGCTCTTTCCTTGCCAGCCTCCCTAACTTCCAGTCTCATTTGGCTCAGTGAGCACTCAGCTACCGTATACACAACACTATCCCTATCTACTTACCTTCCAGAAATGCTGAAAATTATATAGGGAAACAAAATCCTACTTTCTCCTACTTCTCCCAAACTTTCTGACTCTTCCTTTGTTTTTTTTTCTCTGGCTTCTAGACTTTGTCTTCATGATCTCAGCCAATCACATCACCATCTTCCTCTAAATTCTTCCTATACAATCCTATGTACAGCTCTGCTCTTCTCTAGGTTTGAATGAGCTGGCTTCCTTGTAAGCAACTCAGTGGTTTTAAGGGACTGAACAGAAAGGTGACTACTTTTCAAACACAAGACAGAAAAATATCCTTCTTCTGTGTACAACTGTCTTTCAAAATGAACTGTTTTCTTGCAGCTTAATGAATTCCTTCTCTTCAGCAGTCACAGTAGCTGACTGTATCTCTCTGCTTTACCTTTACCGCAAAGCAAGATTTGTATAACAAGTTATTATGGTAATCCTCTCCATGGTAGTCTAAATTAATATGTTTTATTTCACATTTACAATTAATTTGGTGCACACACGCAGACAGTTACTACAGCTTAGTTGAGAAGAAACTCAGTTTTATTAATTCAAGGACAAAACAGTGCGGATTTGTTTTAACCTTAGTCTTAAATCTGTAGACTTAAGGCTGAAGGGATCACACACTGTTCTTTAGTGGGGAAGGTGAATTTACTGTCACTCTGTGATGCTGCAGCATGTTCACTGTAAACAGCCAGAGACTTGTGTTGAAAACCCCTTCTTTGTCATTTTGGAGCACATGCAGACTGGCTTTTTGATCTGTGTGGGTTTTCACAGGACTGGCAAAAAGATGCACTAAAGGTCAGTACTTTTTGGCACAAGTCAGAAAGCCTGCACTAGAGAAAAGTCAGACCTTCCCAAATAAAATATTTCTAGGATTCATTTGACATGCCTAAATTTTCCTAGATCAACTCCTGGAAGCATTTGTAACATGCAATATTATTTCCTAAATTCAGAAAGTCAAAAGTATCTGAAAGCAAAATTTCAAACTGAGAGAGGCCAGTAACCTTTATTTACAGTCAGTAATTCATCAGCTTACTGAAGCTTGTGGAAAACAACAAGTGATCTTCAGCTGGCATATGCAATTCTATCAAGCTATAAAGCAGCCGTTAGGAGTTTAGAACTAAAAGTACGTGTAGATCTGAGAAATTTATGGACTACAGCTTTCAGTGAATGACCTGTTTGTGAGGGAAGTGGATGTTGAAAATCAAGAAGCGTGCATTCAGTTCCAAGGCAGAAAAGAGCAACTTGGCAGGCAAAGCTTTTAAATTAATTGAGAATAGTTAAGAAGCTAGAGTGAGGGGAAAGGAACAACGAGACCATAATAGTTCTGGTTCACTTCACAGCACTTGTACCACCTGGTGATGTGATTTACAAAGCTAGTTCGCGTCCCAGAGGCACACACTGTAATTTTACTTTAGCTCAAATAATAGTCTTCCTGATTTTTGATCAAGTGCTCTTATTCCAAATTTCTCCAGCAATGGATTTCTCAAGTATTCCAGAAAGCAGTTGTGAGATTAAACCAGAGGTTTAATGGCTGCAGCCAGTTCACCTCAAGCTGTGAACCTCTCAGGGCTTGACACTAAGAGAATTACAAAGGGTCAGGACTTAAACCAACATCTAAGAAAAGCTTACGTGCTAAAGGGAGGCATGTTAGTTGGTTATTCTGTACACAAAGTCAAACGTGAAGCCGTCTTCCTAGTATAAAGCTTCCCAACATTTCAAATTAAAAGATCTTATGTCCCTTTCCAGAAGAATAACTATTTTAACCATCACAACCTAGTCATATTCCAAGTAAATTCAATCTGAATCTCCTTTAGGTCTGTTTGTAAACATTGGATTTACTTTTCTGTCCTAAAATGCTAAAGTTTATTATTATGTTTAAATAATTATTGCAGGTAGAATTTCTTGTATATTAGATAGTGTTTTATTTTGCTTGTAGGCTTGTCAATGAAGTTTAAACAACAGGGTTTTTTAAAGTTATACACTTCTTTTTGGGATCAATGTTTCAGTCACAACCTGACTGTAGAAGCAGACGGATCTCAAATACTTCTACATTTACTGTGTCCAGTTCTGGGCTCCTCAGTACAATAGAGACATGAACATACTGGAGAGAGTCCAGCAAAGGGACACACAGATGATGAAGGGACTAGAGTATCTCTTCTATGAGGAAAGGCTGAGAGATCTCAGACTGTTCAGCCTCGAGAAGGTTCAAGGGAGTTTTAACTAAGGGAGGGTGCAAAGAAGACAGAGCCAGTCTCCTTTTAGTGGTGCCCAGATGACCTCCAGAGCTCAGCCTTTCTGTGATTCTGTGATACAGGCATAGGGACATTTAAGGTGGCTGGATGTGAAAAAGGAGCAAAGATAATCTAAATACAATACTGTGGCTCAGTATATGCAAGCACACATAAAGAAAACAATAAAAAAGCCTGCTATCATCATTAATGTAAATAGTAAATGTACAGATTTATTTAGGCAGTAAATCCGAAAATAGTGTGGAGGAAACACAGTACAGAAATTCCAGCTCAGATAGGAAGAAAGAAAAACTGATTTTAGAGGCAAATGATTGCACCTGACTTGACTCAGGTCAGACCATTAGCATGCAAGAGGGAGCAAGGAGATGCTTATCCAGCAACTTTTGCATGGGACCTTCAGGAAATTCGTAAAACCTTTGAAAAGGTGACTTCATATTTATATTGATTTCTGCGGATTCTGGTTTCCTTTATACATGCAGAGGACTGGGGAGGAGAAATTAAAAAGGAAAATGCAGCTGCTCCTGCAGTGTCAGAGCTGTCCTGAATAAGCTCTTCCTTTATGTACGCTTCACCAAACCAGCTTCAAAGCAACAATGCAACATCCAATTCTTGACTTCACTGAGTGCTTCCTCTTGCAGATCCAGCTAATAATCCAAGTGAGTCCCAGCTGAGGATCTAAGCAAGCCATAAATCATGTACCGTGTGCTATAGTTTTCTCTAGAGCCATTATGATTGCTGTTATTTGCTTTTTCTTTGATTGTCTCAGCATCATCAACTTTTTTTTTTTCTAGGGAAAAATACGAGACTTTTTTTCATATTTTGTGATTCAAAAGATACAGAACAGAGCTAATATTTACATGATGCAAAAGCAAAGCATTCAAAGATTATTCCTGATGAATTTATGCCAGTAGGTGTGCTCTCCTCTATAGCCGCTATGCTACTTATTGCCTTAGCACTTTGTCAGAAGACAAAGCATTTCTGTCTTCTAGGCCAGCAGAGGCCTAGGAAGCATCTTTGTCTCATCCCCTTATGTTTAGGTCACATGATCCCATGTACAAAATAAAGTTTCATCTTCTACTGAGGAGTCATCACATACGTTTCCCGCCTCTCAGCTTTCTTAATGCTTGTGGGGTCCACTCAGACTATTTGTTCCCTGTCTATACTCACTCTGCCCATTGATTGAGGTACTGATGCACATCCAGATGCCCATCCCAGCATGCTCTTTCCCCACCTAAAACCAGCAAAGCAGTAGATCTGCTCTCCTCTTCACCAAATGTGAGAGCCACTCTCCTAGTGCCTGTGTGCCTTGGAGAATGTGCATGGTCTGTTCAGACCATGGGTAGCAGTGTAGAGGACAAATGTACACCTTTTAAAATCAGGGTGTGATGGTGTTCAGGGTTTGTAGTTTGTGGTGCTCATAAAGAAAGTGCTCTATGGCTTTCCCACCGTAGCAATATTGACTGCTAAGCATGGAGTGAGGGGATAAGTCCAACATGCCTTCTACCATAGCTCACTGTCCAAACAACTGAGACTTTAATTAAACTACAGGACAAAGCTTTCCTTCTGCTTGGCTGTCTTACAGTTCTGCCTGCTCAATGAAGCAGGAAAGATGATATTAAAACTAAATAAAAACAATGCATTTTCCAATTGACAATGGCTTCTGATAAGATACTCAGCTGGTAATGAGAACAAACAACAGAGCTGACTGAAGGGTTTGATAAGCAAATGAACAAAACCTTTAAAGGGAGAGGGGGGAGGAAGCACGGGAATCTGTAGACAGGCAGAACTGACAGTTTGGAAGGGCTGATAATGTATGCAGCACATTTTATTTCCTATATTAACTAGCATGTTTTACTAAAATTCTTATGTAAGATTTATAAGGCTTATGAAAAGTTTAACAGCTTTCCTCACTTGGCTCTGACCCATCGTTAGAGTCTGGCTGTCTGCAGCCACTACTTCCCTATCAAATAATTCTGCATAATGGTCTATTTTCTCCAAAGGAGCAAAGTACAATTTGTTTGCACTGATATTACTCATTCCAGATTAGGTAAGCTACCGACTGCTAAAATCACTAATTCTTCACCCTCCTGATTAAAAGCACAAAAGTATGCAGCCTTGTGTGAAGGACTGTGAACCCAGACATAAAGACATGTGGTATGCAGAAGATTCAAACTGTTATCTTTTCATGTGGAATATTGTGTGTTATAGAATGGCATAAAAATAATAGGCACAGGACATTTTGAGCAGAATTGTTTGCTCCTTCTCCGAAAAAGTAGACATTCCATCTGTCCTTCTCTAAAGCTTCACTACCTGATGTGCCATATAGACAAGGTTCATTCTGTACAGCTCACATCATATCAGTCTGAGAAATTATACTGCTGACCTCCTTTGGAAAGGGGGACAGAAACTTATCTGGGGTCCTAGAAAAATAATACAAAATTTCTCTGCTTTTTAAGCCAAAATATTTTAACAAATACAAATCTATCCTTCCACGAAAGGGATAGGTACATTACTTCAATGGGATGTTCAAAACCACTCTGATTGGACTATTAAAATACCTTTACATCAGGGCTAAGTACCTTTGAAAATCTTTACAAAATCAAAAAGCTATATGGAATTTTGAATGGAATGATCAAAGAAAAGTCATGTTAAAACTCAGAAATCTTTTAATGTATCGGTAAATTGGAGAGAGTATTTATTTTTAAGCATGGAAAGTGTAATGTGGTATAATTCGAAAGACAATTCTGCCACTTATATAGCATCACCCACACAGGCATCTTTAGTTCTTGCTCCCTGTGAATGAATCAATGCCACTAAGACCTTTCTACCTATGCTCACCTGCTGTTTTTGTGTTATTATATGGCAGTAAAAGCACTTAGAACAAGTTACAAGCCAACTACATTTTTGTTGGGATCTGAATATGCAACCTTGAGACACTCATTTTCAGTCATTTCCCATAAGAGGGTTATCAGCATCAGTTCTGAAAGTACAACTGCTCATTGACCCAATTTGTGAAACGGGTTAGGTTAGTAACTACCTGAAACCAAACAACTTCTTTACAAAGTGGCCCATTTAATTTTAAAAGGAAATCACATGTGGAGAACTGTAGGACTAATGCTGATTGGAAGCAGGAAGTGAAGTGAGGATAAGAGATAACCACTTAACCTGGAACAGCTGCAGAAGCCCTTCTGTGACTTTGTCTGATTGGGCAGTTAGAAGAAATGTTAAGATTTAATGGTAATGAATAGCAGTAGTGGTTTCTTTTCACATTTCAGCTAGTGTTTGGGGGTTTTTGTTGGGCTTTATTTCTTTTATGTCTTTCCCAGTACCCGTCCTCGGAAAAAAAAATAAAAAAAAATATTAAGCACAGATCATTATGTGTCTGCATGGGATCCAGCTGGTATCTGTGGGATTACTCAAAGGATAAGATCTGACAGCAAACCAGTCAAGGTTTCCTTTGGCTTGACCTCTAATGCCTCAGCAGTATTCTGAAGATATTCAGCAAAGGTACAGAAAATTCTGCTCCCATTAAGGGAGATGACTTAATAAATTATTTAAACATATAAACAAAAAAAAAAGGCAACCTAGCAGAACAGCATCTGTCACTTTGGAACATTACCATGTCCTTTACATTTTTTGGTTAATGACAGGAAAATTTTACATCAAAGCTTCAAATGTTATTTTGCTATTATTAGCATTAGGTTTTTCTAATAGTTCTTACTATGAATATATCAAATCATGTTTTTATGTGACGGTATATGAATTTGACCGGCTTTACTTCCTCTTGGCAGAATGTCACAGTATTAAACCCAGGGTATTAAAACTAGAAGTTTTGCGCAGGAGAGGTCTTATTTATTTTCATTAACATAAAAAATAATTTTCTTAATATAACATATTATTTCAATAAAAAGTATTTTTGTTATTACATATAACTAATCTTTTATATATCTTATACTTAATATCCATACAGCACGACAGTTGCTGGGTTTTACGATGTAAGGGGCACTTAAAGAAAGATGATAAGGAAAGCTGTGGTTGTATTGCCACAGGATAAAATCAATGATATGCAAGACTCTTGTCTGCTACTGTTAGGCAAGAAATGCATTACACTTTATTTTGTATTATGCTGCGCAGAAGAGAAAAAGATACATTTACAGTTGCTGCTCTTTTAAAATCCCATGAAACAGCATTTTTAAGTTAATAGAAAAACACAAGACTCAGAATCTTAGTTTTCTGAATGGCTAATCTTTAAATCAAGTCATGGTATAAGAAAGAAACTAAAGTAACTTAATACTGATTCAAGTTCTGCAGCCCTGAGGAAGACTTGGGAAATCTATCTTATTTAGGCCTAAAAGCAGAAAACTCAGATGACTGTATTATTTAGCACATGAAAAAAAAATGTTATGTCAAATCTAATTATAGATTGTCATGGCTTCTCTAAGCATGCAAAGTCTACAAAGGAGTTGTTTAAAAATTCTGATTGCAGCCTTATCAAAATCATGGCAATTACTCCTCAGTCTTAACTGGAAAGGAAGGTACTTCCAGTAATCAGCAGAAGAGTTCAACATTGTTTGAGACAAGCAATAACAAACTGACCTGGTATTTCGAATATGAATGTATGTACATGTGATGATACATTTTATTTTTTTTTAATTTTACACAATGATAAGTCAGTGAATGGATCATCTTATTAAGTGCAGAAAGGAAATTCCAGTAGCAGGATGGGATTTTGAATGACACAAAATATTGTGCATGCTTCAACACACTACATGCTTTAACATTTTAATCTCTTTCAGACTTACTTGATGTCTGAATTTCTTCTTTATCATTTTGACAAATTTGTAGTGATTTTTCTGTTTCTCTACTTTTTAATAACTGCAAACTTAAAAAAACCCAAATAAAAACAAAAAAACCCAAACCAAAACACAAAAAAAAAAAAAAAACCCAACCCCAAACCCCCTGAGCACTTTTATGGTTATAATTTTAAAATATCTGGAACTGCACCTTAAAGCAGATTTGTAACTAAGTCTGATTAGCATGAAGATACTTTTTCCTATTATGTATCAGAGTTTAGCATTACAGGGACTAATATGATTATTCTGTCCATCTTTCTAGAAATTTTAGTAGGGCCAGTTGCGACAGGACAAGGGCAAATGGTTTTAAACTAAAAAAGGTTAGCTTTAGACTAGATATAAAGAAGGTTATTGTTTTGTTTTGGGGGTTTGGGTTTTTTGGGGGAAGGAGGGGTTGGGGTTGTTTTTTGTTGTTGTTTTTTGAGTTTTTTGCAAGGGTGGTGAAACACTGGAAGAGTTTGCTTAGAGAGGTGGCAGATGCCCCGTCCCTGGAAACATTCAAGGCCAGGCTGGATGGGGCTCTGAGCAACCTTGTCTAGTTGAAGTTGTCCCTGTTCCTTGCTGGGGATTGGGTTCCTTCCAACTTAAAGTATTCTATGATTCTGTCATAAATTTCCCTTACTGCACAGTCTCCATTACTTTACCTAGCTTAGCTTTGCAATGTCAAGTGATGTTCCTCTTGTGTGCAGCATAATATACATCGCTGCCAGAAATATTTTGCTGCCTAACATAAATTTTCCCTTTCTTAATTTTGCCCCTCTGTTTCTCTGTGCTGAGAAAAATACCTTTCCTTTCTTGGTGTTCAAGCCCTTCAGCTATTTTTATACCACCGCTGTGTCTTCCTTTTGTCATCTCATATACAAGCTAAACATATTTTAGTTCTTTTCATTTTTCCATATAACTCATGATGCTTAGACCCAAGACAGTTTTTCTTTCTCTCCTGTAAGCTCCCACCAATATGTTGATCTCTATCTAATCTAGTGATGTGTTGCCTGGGACAAAATCTGTTGTAGACGTGTCATTTTCTCAACATCTGTTTACATGGAGTAATCTATTAAATTCCAGCCACAGTATATAGTTATTCTACTCATCAAAATTCCTTTGGACTTTCAGGTAGTCAAATCATACCTAAAGTCTCATTTGTATTCTTCTACTCCCTCATTCCTGCTTTAAGTATTTCTTTTATCTATTTAATTATATACGTATTAGAATTGCAAAAAAAAAAAAAAAAAAAAAAAAAATCCTAATTCCCAAATGCATCTTATTATTTTTCATTTATGTTTCTAAATTTTTGAGGTTACCATCTATCAGTTCCGATATGATGGTTGGTATTTAATTGTCCCAAATTAGCATAAACATTTAATTTCATTTACTTGCAGTTCAATATTTAAATAAACCTTAAAGTAAACACAGTTTAAGCAATTTAAGATCAGATCCACAATTACAGAAAACTGATATTTCATCCCTCACCTTTCTTTGCAACATCTTTCTCCCAAAAAATCAGTGTTCTATCTCAATGGGTACCAGAAAGACACCCAGTATAAGTTGAGACGTTTTCATAAATCACCTCTGTCAACTAACTTATTTGAACCTCTCAAACTAAAAAAAAATCAATAGGATTTTTTGAGGAAATACCTGTTCTGCATGAAGGCAAAATGATCAGAAACCATTAACCTTCAAATACCTAATTTCTGGTTGTGCTGAGCTCGTATTGCCACTGCCTTATTCAGCTCAAGGATACTCCTTTCAATGAGGCACCAAGTAATTTAATAATAATAAGAAAAATCACTTAAATCCATATCTTGTGAAATCAGTCACTTAGCTATCTCTGAGGATCTTGGCCTACAGATCTGATATTTTGTGATTCAAAACGTATCCTGCAGTTACATTTTGAAAAATTACCAGCACAGTTTCCCATTCCCCCTTTGAATATCAGCATTAACTTTGTCTTATTGTTGCTGTTGTTCCCATTTCATCCCATGATCTTTCCCCTTCAAAGAAAATAAAGTCTATGTTTTTGTAAATTCTTTCATTCTCTTAATTACTTAAGATTCATAGTCTAGAGTGGCTAATTTGCATATATTAACATTTCAGACATATTGCTTATTTACTCCTTATCAGCAGAACTACTTTCAGTAGCAGTTCTCTCAAAATGGTCAAACTGAAACTTCTCAAGTAGGTAATACTAATCAGGCCAGTTCCAAGCACCAAAATACACTAAAGATTCAGCCTTGACTGAGAAATGCACCTTTACCTCAGTTGACTGAGTTGCCTAAAGCTAGACCTGCATCACAACCAGCTCCTCAGGTGTCTGCAGGGTGACACAAGCACTCTCAGAAGTGCCCTACCTAAGAGCTGCAGGCATCTCACACCACTGACTGGCAACAGGGGCTTTCTAGAGTGGCTGAGCAAGGATGCAGTGCCTGGGGAAGATCAGAATGAACTGGTGACCAAAAGTGGAATTTTGTTACATCTAAAATGTTTTATTCCAGCACTTGGGTTTGACAAGCTGTTGTTGGAATAATAAGATGCTTTCTAAACTTGGGTTGACAGCCAAATTCCAAATTATTCAGAGTGTACACAGAAAATTTGTGGTTTGGGTTTTCTTATATTCATGAGCTGGATCTACTTAAGGTACAATTTCACAAAAGAAATGGAAATACAGACAAGAACATTTACACTGTTGTCACAGATGATGAAGGACAACTCTGCATCAAATATAAAAATTACAGGAATGCCCCCCCCCCATTTTATTTATTTATTTTTTTAGAAGACTGGTTGCAATTACTGTACTACTGTACCCTATTTATAGAACAGTAAAATAAAAGGGAAAGGCAATAATTAAATGTTAAATGTGTTACTGCTCACTGAATTGGATGATTCCTTTCCATTTTCATGCCAATTCCAATTGAATAATGTGCTTTACTCCTTCGTATTGTTTTCTGTATATGCTGTTGCAGCAACAGCACATTTGGTCTGAGTGCCTTTAGTTTAACAGCATCTCTAGGAGTCTGATCCGTACTTCCCTTCCCTGTGTAGTGTACAAACAGTGAAAAAGGGTATAGACAGCATCTTTTCTTCAGCTTTCCTTTCAGCAGATTGGGTAGGTCAGAGCTCTTCTCATGGTCACTGTCACTGCACTATATTAATAGTCTGTGTTTTAACATTTCTTAACTGAAGCTCAATCAGAGTTTTACTTCTGTGGCATTTGGCCTTAATCTTCCCAGTCCAGCTTTAACATGATCTCTTACTCCATGCACACACTTATATGTGACTTACCTTGCTCATTTCCTGGCTTGAATTGTATGCGTGTAATTTCATGAATGAGTTTCAATATTCACATTTCATTTCAGATGGCCAGAGTTCAGCCACATACCAAGTGTTCCATCTATTCATCTTTCAGGTCCAGTATCAGAAAGAAAACTTTATGGAAACAATTTTTTTTTTACTCCAGATTTGTAAATCCCCTCAGGCATCTCATAGGCAGCGGTTATCTCAGAGCTATACAAGGCTGTTCCTGCTTCAGCTCTTACTTTTTAGGAGGTATGGGTGTATATGGACATGGTATTGCAACTCTGCTCCTTTAATTAGTCTCTGAGACCTTCCAGTCTAAGATGATGTCAAAATGGCTTGTCTGAGACCTGGATGCTTTTCAGTATGGATGGATGTAGCCACCAGCTACATGTGAGCATAAGCAAGGATAAATACGCTGGGGTGCTTCTGGTCTAGGAATGCATGAGAGCGCACTTAGACCTTACATGGCCTATCTTTCACCATGCCAACACTTTGTACCTGTTGATTTTTTTATTGATTCTCTGTTACGTTTACTTTAGCTACATTTATGACATCCTCTTCAAAAGAAGAACTGAGAGTGTTTCCATCACTAGAACAATCCCAGCAACCACAACCACCTCGTAAGAAGATGTCCATATGTTCTTGAAAAGCATAGAACAAAATATCTAGGCCAGTACTTTGCAGCTGGCCTTATTTGGAGGCAATATAACCCTGTCAAAAGAGAGCCGAGAAGAGAAAAATGATACTGAGCACCCATGGTGAATATAATAGCTTTTAGCTGGTGGAGTATCTCTATATTGCATATGAATGCAAGGCAAATTTGAATATGAAATTGTTATAGATCATTCATTATCAAGGTAATATTAGAAAGACTAGAACGCCTAGCTGAATTTTGGAAAACAGAAAAAAAAGTGGCTATTACCTTGTAAAGGATGTAAGCTCTCCTTTTGGAGCTTAGTCCAAGCTGCAATATGATTTCCTCTGCAAATTTGGGAACAGCTGGTGAAATCCCCACCACAAATGCATACTGCTTATCGTGTTTAAGCATCAACTAAAAATCAAAAAAGATAAAACAAAAGATAGTAACATGTTGTAAGTTGTTACATGCTGTAATCTGTTATATGATTCCTCTTTTGCACTGCATCACCACTGCTGTCACCATCAAGCCAGAACAAGAAAGATTTTGGCAAGATTTACAAACTTTTCCTGAGGAGCGAGCCCACTGTTCCTAAGGCCATCCCTCCTAGGCACGGGAATTCTTCACCTCCACATTTTGAAGACCAAATAACACAACCAAAGTCCCGAGTTTCACAGCCTCCTTAAGCCTTCTGCCACCTTCCCTCTGAGCGTGTTGTCACGTATGTGACAGAGCAGCAGCAGGACAGCTGTCCAGTTCTTTTATTCATGGTATAACAGTCTGCAGCAACTACTGTTGTCTGCTTGATGGCTCAGAGTTCCTGTTATCTTCACAAGGGTGATCTGCTGTCACTCATGTATTCAACAGCATTCCATCAATTACTCTGTGCTATCTTCTGCAGTAGCAGTTAGTTGACAGAGTCTTCCTCATTGTCCTCCGCTCTTCAAAAGAAGATGACCCCTCTTTTGGGGGAGTGCTCTGTGAGACCCCATGCACTGTACACAGCCTCACCATTTAGCCAAGATGAAAGCAGATTGTTCTTGGAGCTCCTAAGAGGACAGTGTGTGGATAGGAGTCCTTCAGACTTGACTCTCATTATTTTATAAATCAAGTATTTCTATTCTGTCTCTTCTATCATATTTGATGTACAAATGCAGCTATTCTTAAGAAGACCAAAACATTGTTAGCAAAAGTGTATCCTTCCACATTTATCTTCCCCCCACTTCAATAATACAATCTACAGTACAGTCCTCGGATGGGAAGTGCATTCAGGGAGATGCACAGTTCAAAGTTTCTTCCCCATCAGTTAATATGAACAATATATTAATATCCTGGTACTCAGAGCTGCCAGGTAGGCCTGTTCAGGTGCTTCTCAAAAATAATACTTCTGTGTCCTATGTCAACATGTAAGGCTGTGGCTGTTCTCTCTACCTTTTCAAGGAGAGAGCTGCCTCTTGGGATTAGTGCACAGTTATCCATGATCTGTCTTGCAGGGACTCTGAGCAGTCAAACAAACCAAATTCAGTTGCTTCAAACTGCTAGACCATGACTAGAAGATCTAGACAGCTGTCCTAATACCAAGATTTCAACAGTGTTCCTCTTTGTGTCACAATCTAACAAGAAATGTCGGGCTTTATGTCCCAGATACCTGGGTTTATCTCTGGAAACTTGCTCAGTTCCTACAGGAATTCTGCCATTAGTTTCAGCAGGAATAGTGCTAGTCTTGCAGTGCTTATTGTGGACTTTGATCCTCCTGATGTTTATGTTTAGGAGTAGGCATACTGGTTTTGTGCATAAAGTTAATCACCTATGTGAATGCTTCCAGATTCTGATTCTACAAATATTCATGCTTCATCTCCACTTCATACATAACAGTGTTCAAACCGAGTGTGTTTTCTGTAGTAGCTGTCACCTACACTGTGCTTTGAATTAAGTCCTCTACTTTTTTCACTGGCTTGTGCTGTGGTGTGTAGGGTACTTAGACAAAGAGGAAAGATAAGCAAAGTTACTTTCTCAATGCTTAGATCCCTTTTTTTTTTTTTTTGTATGTGGCTGCATATTTAATATTGGAAGAAATTATAATCTATTAAACATGCAAAGAGTAATTTTACTGTCCCTGAAAGAGCGTCTCAGTGTAATGGCATTTCTGATACATGGCTTTTATATTTTTCATAATGTTTGTGTCAACCAAATTTTTAACAGTGAGATTGAAATTATAAATGTGGGTAGGCAATATTATCACAGTCAAGAAAATGTGCCTGCTCGACTGTGTAAAAAGATACATACTGCCTTTAGCAAACCATTTCTTAGCTTTTCTAATAAATCAGTGAACTGGTAATGATGCCCGTCAATTGATGTAATAATCTATTTCATCTACAGGTAGGATTTTCTTGTGATTTTGATTAAACAAAATATATCCAAAGGAGCATAGTACCTTATTTGTGATTGTTTTTTATTATTCAAATCTTCTTGAGCTATTTGCATTCTTGAGTTCCAGTCTGAGATATTTTCTTCAGCAATATGACATATACACCTCTCTACCATTACTTCCTTCTACAGCCATAAACCTAGTGTTTATCATTACATTCAGTATATATTCTTTCCATAAATCACATTAATTAGAGAAAGAAATACTAGCTTCTATGTTTATTCCTACTGTTTTACGTGCAATGAATTGTCATAGACACAGAGCCCTCTGGCCTTTATGATCTTCTAAATGTACATGTTGTTGAGTGCCATTTTGTTCTTATTGCCTACTGCTCACAAACGACGTCCTCAATTTCATCCTGTGTAGTTTTTGAGAAACATCATCAAGGTATGAAGAGACTAACAACAAAAAGGGAATTAGCAGCCAACGGCACTGCATCAGAAAAAATTATTATTCTGTTACGACTACAAACAGTAGCATCAAATGTGAAAATAGACTTTCAAATTAATTAGCGTTTAAGGGAAATGGGTTTGCAATAATTATCAGATTGCTTTTAAGCAGCTATGTTTACAAGTACATCTCTGCTTTCTATTAAGCTCTTGCTATGGAAAAATAACAAGTACAAATTTTGAATATTTAATCTGTTCTTTGTTAATATTTTTAACAAAAAAAAAAACAAAAACAAAAACAAAAACAAAAACGTTCAGGAGTATATAAAAAAAAAGGTATTGTTCTGTTCCTCACAGCTCCAGTGAAAATAAAAGTTGTCTATTCTTCCCAAAGACAAAGAACCTTTTATTGCTTCTGTATACATAAGCATGCTGTTCTCCATCTTCCATACTGTGAGACTCTTCCAACGTCCCTTAGGTGAGGGACCTTTAAATAGGCTGTGCCAACAGCCATCATCAGCATACGTTCACAAGGACACCTCTTTGCAATCCCATTGAGGCTACTTCTAACCTATTTCAGCTACAAACATATGTAAAGAGATGAGATCTCATTCCCTCTTCATCGATAGTCATACTTGAGGAAGTATTTCAAACATCTTTTCTCCTTTTCCCTCTGAGCCTATCTTGTGCTTTCCAAAGTGACTGGTATAAGTGGTCAGGGTCACAGAAAATGTGCATCAGCTTCTTGGGAGCTCAAAGTTTTCAAATAATGTGAATACCAAAAGTACTAGAACTTCTATTATATCCTATTTTTCCTTGAGCCATCCCACTCTGCAAAAAATAAATAAGCAAATCATTCTTTATTGTCTTCTTCCTTCAAGGATGGTAATAGCTAGGAAGAGAAAAATAGCAAAACTTTACTTAGCTCGACTGCTGTTATGAAAAATGAATTATCTTTGCACATTTGCATCTATTCTATTTAATGTTTTTCACATACAGATATTTCATTGATTGGAAGAATGATGTGGACAGCTACTTTACAATAGATGCTACTGAAGGAACCATTGCTACTAATGAATTACTGGACAGAGAAAGCACAGCACAGTACAATTTCTCTATAATTGCAAGTAAAGTTAGTAAGTATGACACAAACTGAATTAATATGCTAATGCCGTGTTTCTTTTCAGAATGTAGTGCCTGGGCATAAATATGCTGTGTGGAGTGCATGTATTGCCAAGACATTATTTAAGATGACCCAATAAATATCATTTTGTCAGACTCACTGTGAGGCTAAGCATGATGTTCAAACAGCCCTGTATAGTAAGGTTTTTCTAGTAGCCCTCATGTAGGCACAGTTCCCTCTGAAGCTGAAAAACATTCTGTCATCGTGAAGGGCATAAGGTGCTGTGTGGAGACCTTCCAGTTCTTATTTCTGATTTTGCTATTCCATGTGAAGTTAGGTTAGTCACATAACAGGTCTGTTAATCTGCTTTTTGAAGGCAGAAAAATTTAAGGACTCATTTGATTCTCAGACACAAAGTACACTAAAAATGAGTCAAGAATTAAGGTCCTAAATAAAAACAGATGTTTGATGTATCTCTGCTCTTGCGTCCAAGACTTTGTGCCTAACCACTTGTTTTCTTTTCTTATATGATTTGTGGTGTGGGGTTTTTTTGTTTCATTTCTTTATGTTTTCTCATATAAAGCCTTGTTTGTTTGGTTTTTTAATAGGGATTCCCCTCTTCCTCTGCATTATGTCACTGCAGCTTTCTTCATTGCCATCCTTCTGTGTAGTGCTCCACCTTCATGATCCTGTCAAATTGAAACTCTTGTAGACATATACCACCCTTTGACTACAAACCTTTTGGTCACTTAGCAATCATGTAAAAGCAAAGAAGTCTTCTATTGACATCACTAGGCTTTAGAAGAGGACCCTTGCTATATTTCCTATTCATTCTGTATTGTTTGTCCAGAAATGTGAGGTTCTAAAGTAAAGCACATGTTTTCCTCAATGTATCACTTGGCATTGAATCTTTAAAAAAATAATACATGCTACTAACAGGAAGAGGGAAATTTTGGAAGCACAGAAGATATACATTTTTTAAAATAAAACAATAATTTCTCAGGTGTAGTTATGTCAAAAAGAACCATACACTCATTTCCTGGAGCCTGAAAATACAATGAGGACAACAATCAAATGAAAATTTCAATTTTATCTCTAGCTTGGAAAAGGAATACACTATCAGAGGAAAGCAATCTATCACAAGTGATGGAGTATATATGGAGATACATGTGCACGTGTATATTGACAGAAAGTCCAGCAGAACAGTAATTTGTTTCCAAACAAACTGAAAGTCAGGTAGATGCAGAGGGAGGGTTTCATAATGGTCTATGTTTTAGTAAAGCTTAACTATTTAGTTTTATTTGTGGACAAAGAATATTTGAAATTCATAATATTTTTTTTTCTGCAGAAAGACAGCAGCTTTAATAAACTTGGTGTGAATCTGCTTATTGTTACCAAGAATAATTAAAGCTAGCTAAAACCTTTAAGTCTACTTGTCTGTGCACCTTCACAGCATGTATACAGTAATATCATGTTTATGTAGAGCTGTTAGGTAGAGCAAGTAGGTTATATTAGGAAATTCCCAATGTTAACAATTGCCTAGTTAAGAATCTACACCTAAGGCATATTTGTGATTCACTTCAGCATACCTCAAAATATTTATACATTGACAATTATCCATATCATTAAAACTAGTACTACACCAGTAAATGGCAATATTTTGAAGGATTTGAGCTATATTATCTGTCAAAACTTTATATGCAGTTGTCTACTAAGAGCTAACACAGAAATAAAGGCTGGGGTTTGAGGGATGGTACACTGCACACAATCAAAAAAAGGACTAGAGATAAGAGAACACCTGAAGGAAAAGGGCTTGGGGTGGAAGGAATTGCTATATTTGAAAAAATTCTGCTACTACTACAATAAAAAAAAAAAAAAGCCATTTGTTTGGTGCTGGTGTAAAATGTAATTTGAAATGTAATTCTTTGGCCTTGTTCACATCAGGTATTACAGATCTGTGCAATTATATATGAATTCAAAGCTGCACACAATCTTCTTGCAGTCTTCCTTCATATAGATGAGTAATTAAACTGATACCAGCACAAATCAGAAAGCAAATTAATTCAATTCCTGGAAGTGTTCAAGACCAGGCTGAATGGGCCTTTGAGCAACTCGGTCTAGTTGGAGGTGTCCCTGCCCATGGCAGATGGGGTGGAACTGCATATGGTTAGTCCCTTACAACCTAAACCATTCTATGATACTGTGGTTCTATGAAATAAAGTGAAACCCAGAATCACTGGAATAGGCTGCCCATGGAGGTGGCTGAGTCCCCATCCCTGAAGGTATTTAAGAGTCATTTAGATGTGGTGTTGGGAGATTTGGTGTAGGGGAGGAATTTGTAGAGTAGAGCTGATGATTGGACTCGATGATCCCAAGGGTCTTTTCCAACCTGAATGATTCTATGGTTCTATGATTAGGTCCATTTTATGCTGTAGTAGCTGTATGCTGTATCTGTTTAGTTTAATGTTTGATTTTTGCTGACCACGTATGCAAGGTAAAATTCAACCTTGCTAAAATATTTAGAAAAAAAAATTTTGGCCTCTAATATATCTTTCAAAGAATCATAGAAAAAAAATCACAGACCATCAGTGAGAAATTAATGTAAAAAGTATACTCATATTTGTGCATATTTCCAAGGCAGCTATCCTAGTGTGATTTTGAGGGAAGGCAAATTGTTAATTTTAAAAATATACAGTCCCATAATATGTACACTGTTCCAAAAAGTTGCAAAAATAATTTATATAACATACTTCAAAAATACAGCCTAAAAAGACTTCTTACAGAAACTGGTATATTTAATAGAAATTATCAAAGTCAGCTAATATCTCCCATGTACATGATGCATAAATTTTGGATTCATTCATTCTTTTACTGGAGAGGCATTGTTAATATATTTCTAAGAGGAAAGGAACTAACATTTATGCCTGCACTTTTGTGACAATGCATTAATCTCTAGCGTGTTTGAAGAATGTATCCTGAACTCCTATTGCTCAGTGTTGTACCTTAAAATAAACATACGAAAACCTGAGTTACTCCATGTGAGTCACTGTTTTCTTTGCAGTGGTTACTGCTAGGAGGGAAGTTTTAAGTTAGGTTGTTTCTGCCAGCAACTAAGTGAACTTGACCTTCTCAGGGCTTTTCTGATCTCTATATATTCAGAGTCAGGGTCCTGCCCTCTACTGACTAGTATAGCTTCTTAGTAATTTTTTGTTTTCTATTATACAAAGGAAGCAATTCAAGTGTGATCTAGATTCCTTATGGTTCTTCAGGCATCTAAAGAGCCACTGCCTAATTCCCAGCTACTAGACCAAATTCTGTCTTAATTCATACTGCACAATGCCTTTCTCCCCAGAGACATTCTGCAAGTAGGGATGATGCTGAATTGTAAATGAATGAGGGTTAAAAGAGATGTTACTAGATATAGTCACTATTAATTAGATATCTTCATATGAAGGAGCTAAAGAATATTGTGTGATTTGGGTAGTGTTTTTTTGTGGTTGGTTTGTTGTTGTTATTTTCCAATTTCAAGCTCAGTTTGTATGATGGTCAGTTTATGCAGTACTTGTAAACAGGTAAAGCCCACTTCTACTTGCAGCTGGTCCTATTTAGCTAGGAAATTGCAGTATCACAGAGAATCAGAATATGCCTGAAGATTCAAGAAAACTGTTCTTGTACTTAACCATGACTCCATGTTGTTGTTCCTACACCACTCTGATTCATAGCATAAATTTCTTGAATAATTAACTGTGTCTGTATAGTGGCTGCCACTTGCCTTAAATGCAGAAGGATAAAATAATTATCCTTTTGACTCACCAGCTAAACTGTTCTTTATGTATCTCCCTCTTGCAAGGGATCTCAGCATCAAGTAAAAGAGAATATTGTTGGTTTAGTTTTAAATTTGTGTCTCCTTTCTGTCAGACATTGAATTTGAAGGTAAACTTGCTTACAAAATGCACATAGTAACTGACGAAGATTGGCTGCGTTGGTAGGACAATGGAAAGAAGCATAATGTGTACTGCTTTGTGGCATTTCTGTTGCACAGTTAAAGAAATAACTGTTACAATGTAGCCTAATGGTTTAACCACAAGTTGAATGCTAGTTCTACATGTTTCACTGTTAAAATTTACCACTGACTCTATCTGGCTTTCAGCAAGAATTTTCTTTATATCTTTCTCTCTTACTTTTTTCCATCTTCTAAATGGGTATGCTCCAATTATCTCCTTATTATCCCAAAGATGTAAACAGTAAATACTGATTTTTCTGCATTCTATTGTGGAAAACAGAATTCAGTTTCAATCATTGAAAGCATTTTCCACATACTCCATGAAAAGTGATCTGAGAAAAGTTTGCATCTTTAATTACAGGTGCAACTTCAAATCAGGTTGATTGATTTCTTACTTCATGAAGAGTAGTAGATCAAAGTCTGGTACAAAATGATAGAAAGTTTGCTTCTGATTTCTCCTTAGTACAAATCAGAAGTTACAGTACTGGGATCAAAACAGTTTATGACAGCTCATGGGCACTGGTGATGACAACAAGCATAAATAGTATTCCTTAATGCTTTTCTCCTAAAAATCATTTATAGGTAACCCACTATTAACCAGCAAAGTGAACGTTATAATAAATGTCCTGGATGTCAACGAGTTTCCTCCTGAAATTTCAGTTCCATATGAGACATCTGTATGTGAAAATGCCAAACCAGGACAGGTATTTCAAATTTGTAATGCTTGTTCTTTTGCTTTTTCTTTCCTTATTATCTATAGCAATAGAAATTTCTGTGTTTGAAAATGAAATAACAGTTAGAATTCTTTTAAAAGTGAAATGCCTGTGTTGGAGATACTAATCTTTTGAAATTATTTTTTTTAAACTCTGTGGTCTATTTATGTTTATTATCCCTGATCCACCCTTCACTGTGCATTTAATAGCTATGTCAGGAGAAAGGATCCCTTCCCTAAAGACACTTAGATATGGAGGTAAAGCTGCAGTGAATAAATGGAGTAGGAGGGTTTACACATATTTCTATGTCCGATTCTGAGAAAAATAACCCACAACTCCAAAGACAATCCTCCTGAAAGCTTGTTTTTATAAGCAGTTTCAAATATATACATAGCATACAAGACCTATTTCAGATTCAGAACATCACCTTATACCATGAATGATGCCTGTATTAACAGAACTGGCCCCAGAAGCTGTTGGTATGTACTCCTTCTGCACAAAATGTGTGCAATTAAACACCATTCTGTAAAGCACCAAGGCTAACCATCATATATATTGACAGCTAATACTGTTTCCAAGACAAGACTGGTAACTTCAGCTATTCAACACTGAGAGTTACTGCCAACCATAGAGAGAAGATAGTCAGTTTCCTGTGTATTCAGTGCCTTCTCTTTATATGTATGCAATACATGATCAAGTTCATATGTTTTTTATTGCCTTTACAGATTTGTCCATGACTTCACATGATNTATATATATATATATATGTTTTAACTAACACCATACAACCTCATTTAACTGCTAGATAATTGGACACATGTAGTTAGTATCTTATGCAGGCACTAACAGTAGGAAGGGAAGGCTCAGATAAGCACTGAGCTGACAAAATTTAAAAATATTTAGAACTTCATTACATAAAAAAATGCCTTGCTTTTTAAAAGATCAGTGTCAATCCTACTATGAAACATTTTAACTGTGTTGTGCTTACCTGAAATCTAGTAAACAGGACTTGGGGACACAAAGGTTCCTTCACACCTAGATGGTGTGGAGACCTTTCAACCCTCTCTACTTCATTTCAAAATGTAAAATTAGGATGAGGCTTTATGAAGTACTACAACACATACCAGTCAACAGTGATAGTAGTAGCAGGTAAAGTGAGTGTTCTTTAAGTAATCTCTCATCTGAAAACATGGACTAGTATACAAAAACCCAGATATTAAATACGTCTGCTACTATGAATGTAGGGTAAATCTTTCTGATTTCCTCCAGATACTTCAAAGTGAGACCCTGTAAGACATCCTGAGTCCTCTGGAGGCTCTCGCCTCCACTGTCCAGTACATTAGGGAAGTGAGAGTAATACAGCAGGATTTTACTTCCATTCTTTCATTTGCTATTCACTTTGCATTTCTACAAAACTGCTTCTTTTAGAAGAGTGAACTGACTTCACAGTTAATCTTAATCTGGTTTCAGGTGATACAGACTGTCACTGCAGCAGACAAAGATTTGTCACCAGCTGGGCAAAGGTTTTCCTTCAGACTGTCAGCTGAGGCTTCCAACAAACCAAATTTCACAGTCCATGACTACAGAAGTAAGTTGCTTACCCATATCTCTCTTTCAGAGCAGCAGGCTGGGATTATAATGACAAATATGATTACTTTGTATTACAGTCATACCTACAGACTTTTTAACTTGACATTTCTAATTGTTAAACTACCTGGGATATATATGAATATAAATTCAGCTCTTACACCTTTTCTCGTTTTTAGTGGACAGAAATTGTCAGAACACCAAGGGCTGAAATTTCTCTACAGGCCTTCAAAACACTGTAACCTGTTTTATTTTCTTCCTTTTATCTCTGGAAGAACTCATATGCCCATGCAGGTATACCTATAAACAAGGCACTATTGCTTCCTTGTTTAAATACTATCACTTTGCAAACTGTTCTCCAGCTATTGCACTTTCTGGAGGATGCATAGTCCTGCAGAAGAATCACTTCTAATTGTGGACAGTACTGCTGCAGTATATCCCACAGCACTCAATAATTTGTCGATTTATCTCGATATATTCCCCAACTCCGATTTTTGTCATAACTGATTATCTTTTTTTTTATTATTATTTATTTTTCACTTGAATACTTTTGATAAATGGCAAAGAACACAAGATGAGAAAATGGTCTTTTTTTTCTATTGTAAACAGCTTCAAGCATGTAGTCTTGTGAATGAACACAGCTAAACCATCATAATAAATGGCAGTAAATTTTCAACACTAATTTCTTTATCGAAATACAGAAAAAAATTAGCAATGAGTTTACCAGGTATTAGATGATCTTCAAAGAACTGATATGATAAGCTTTTCATAAAAAAAGGGTTTATATTACTTCACAAAGAAAAAACACCTAAAGCCATCCAATAAAGTTCAGTAACATTTCTTTACCTATTTAACTATAAAGACTATAATTATTACTTTTAAGGAAAAGTTTATAATTATTATTATTTTTTTAAAAAATTATATTCATTATGATTTTTAATTTAAATTTGAGACAATTCTGAGTATGATGTAAAGGTTTCCTTCTTGAGGATTAAGTAACCCAAACCTTAAAAAGGGCTAGCAATCAATAATACAAATAACGAAAAGAATTGCAGAGACTACTTATTTAGTCTTTTTAAAAACCATTTAAATATGTGACTCACATTATTCTTGAAGCCATACACTTTTGTCAATGTTGGGTGATGCAAAATTAAAGCCAACAAAATAAGCAAAACTGTGATTATACCAAACCAGATTTAAATGCTTTATATCTGTGTCCCACTGGGCTTAAAATTTTGGATAAGTCTTAAATTTGCTTCCCCTGAATGCTGCACTGAAGTTTCTGTTATTTTCTGTTCTCTACTTAGCTGTTAGTATTTCCTTGGAAAGCTCAGCGTGATGAACTTTCCTAATGGTTATAGTTAAAAAGAAAAAAAAAAAACAAAACATGTTCTCTTAACAGAAGGAGGAAAATACACCTCTTTAGAACTTCCTCGTATTTTACATGAATTACTTTCATCTTTTCACGTTTCAAAACATTTCAAAGAACATATGGATAGTATCTTCTTAATTTTGTATTCTTGCAACACAAATACTTTTGCATTTTTGGTCAAGATTTCTCTAAGTGCTTTAATTTATTTCTTTCTGTCCATTTACTAAAATATCCTTTGATGTCACCAAGTTTAATTTTTTTCAAATAATTGTGAACTATTTTTTAAAATATAAGTTTTCCAGTTCTTCTCAGGTCATTTCAACATATTGAATTCCGCAAAAGAATCTTTAACCTTAAAAAGGCTACACAGTAATAAAACTTAATGACCTTTCTCATTTTTTGTGAAGATTGCTTATCTTAGCATATAAGCTAAGCTAAGTGATTTGGTGAGAAAATTGCTCAAATATTATTATATAATTAATTATATTAATTCATTAATAATTAAATTTCTCCATTTGAACCAATAACATTGACACGAAGATGATTTTGGATCTCAGTAGTCCGCTAAAAAACTTTCTCTGCTGTATAAAGAAATGCAATATTCCCATAAATAATGGAATTACAAACCACCAAGACACACAATTTTTCACACATAAATGTTTGTGCCTTTATGTACATACATACACACTTTTAAAAGCATTTCTTGACACTTACTAAAAAAGAAGAAAGAAGTATATTATTTAGTGAAACATAAGCTTTCATGGAATATTTTCCAGCTGTATGAGATGATGCATTTGATGCTTTTGCAGAGCTTTTAGAAAAAATTGTCCAAACAGAAAGTCTGTATAATATTTTCAGTATCTTCTGCCTTTTGTTTGCCAAAAATATGGAAGGTCTGCTCTGTGCACAATTTACGAGTACAATAAAAAGACCTTATTTTCACTACAGAAGCCTTTTAAAAACAGAAATGTCATTATCTTTTGAATTAGCAATTATGTTAGTACCAAGCAGGTACATTGTGAAAGAAATTTCCATTTTGTTTTTGAGGAAACCATCTTCTTCAGTGTTACAATTAATGCTTTTATAAGTAAAGTTTAACATTTTTAAACACAACAAGAAGCCAAATAACCAGTGCTATTATATACGGCTGCAAATTATGGGTGGTGTGATATTACAGCAGGTGTAATACGTTCATAGTGCTAAACTTTTCTAGATTCCATGTTTTCTCTGAATGTAACTTAAGGAGGACAGAACTAAGACAGAAGCTCAAGGTTTCAATTTGGAGTCTTTATAAATATAAATACAGGGAAATGTTATGTTTCTAAACTACGCCTTTAGCAGCGCTGAGACCAATGCGTCATCTGTAAATAGAAGCGAGAGTCCTCGGCAGAGCTGGAGTGCTTCCAGCTGAACCACTCAGTTTCCTCATGTAAGAGAGAGAATTTTCCTTCTCTCCAGACTGTCACGCACATCCTGAAAATGAATTTATTGCCAAGAGGCTGAAGAATCAGGAACTATCTCAGCATCAGACTGCAACTCCAGGCTGCTCCCTTTAGAGTCCAAACACATGCCTGTGTCTGTGCTTTCAAAAGGACCTTGAACAATTGGAAGAGTTTGTAGAAGAGCAAAAAATTTTTCAAAGCCAAAAACTTAAGAGCTTGATCTGTTTGATTCTTCTCAAAGGAAAGTCACTTGGTCACATCGTAACATGTATTAAAGTGATTTTCAACATTGCAATTAGAAGGAAAAAAAAAAGAGAATAGAAAAAATTGTACTAATAGAAATAGAAATAAGATTAAACTGGATGACTCCAAATTACGTCTTAAGTTGTTAATACAGTGCAGATGACTAAACATAGAAAGAACAAGCAGAATATGGAAGTTGGTTTGATTCAAACAATTTTGAGATGCTTTTCTTTTTAAAAACTAAATGTCATTGAACTTGACGTATATCTGTGTGGCAAGTTCAATTTTGATAAAAAGAGGACTTCTGAAATAAACACTTTGTCAAACAAGTGCTTTCTCAACGTATCTGATCATAACATCTAATTTCAGATATTTTGGGTTCCTTCTTGTTCCTTCTTAATCAGAACTGCACTCAAGTATTTGTGTGTTTAATTCAGAGCCCTTAATCATTCTACCCAATGACAAAACTCCAAAAAGGGGTGAAAGTCATAACATAGATGTCAACGGACATCTAAAGATACACTAAAGCACATAGGTGAGATGGGATTAAAGGTGGCTGCTGCAGGCTGCCTTCACTCAGATCTGTCAGCTAATTAATTCCCTCCTAATTTAATTTTGGTTTTGCTTTCAATATAATTCTTTTTATCGGCACATCAATTCCTTGCTGCTCTGTTTGATTCAAGAAAAGCAGTGATAAGTGAGTATCTATTAGAAAGAAATGACGAAACGTAGCTTCTAGTTCTACAAGCATTCATGACTAATTGATGGAAAATGTACATATTATAAAGTATTCAGTTCATTTCTGTACTTATGTGTAATGGGGCAGGAAAATTGAAGGGGTTTTGCATTTTGCTTAAATTACTTTCAGTGTTAAAAGGAAATTAATTAACAGAGATTTTATTCTAAACCCATGTGTAATCAAAGGCCCTTGGACCACAGACTTGGAATATAAGGAGATGAGAAGAAAGGAAAAACTGATAAGCTGTCAGCTAATACCTGTAATGTTATTTTTAATTATTATTTATGTCTTCTTTCTAGCTGTCAAGGTAACAAGTTTACAAAAAATTAAATATTATTTAATACTCTGAAAAAATAGCTGTTCCAGTAAGAATACAATACCTTCTGTAATGCTAAAGCAAGGCAATTACATAAAGTGTGTCATTCACCGAGTTTCAAAAATGGAATAGCTGGCTGTTATTAAACATGATACAAACAACAACGGCGAATTGAAATATGTAATAAAAATCCTGTGATGCCTGTGTTGTGTTTTACAGACAATACAGCTGGGATTGAAACCAGGAGAAATGGTTACAGCAGAAGGCAGCAAGAGCTGTACTTTCTTCCAGTAGTAATAGAAGATAGCAGTTACCCTGTCCAGAGCAGCACAAACACAATGACTATCCGTGTTTGCAGATGTGACTCTGATGGTACCATCCTGTCCTGCAACGTGGAAGCAATCTTCTTACCAGTAGGCCTCAGCACAGGAGCGCTGATTGCAATCTTGTTGTGTATTGTTATACTTCTAGGTTAGTTCTCATGAAACCACGTGAACTGTGTTACTCTGATTATTCACCTGTGAATTAATTTGTGTTGCTATTAGCTTCATCTGTAGTTTAACAAAAGCCATTGAAACTGTATAGCGGTTTATGAGAACTCTTACACTTCTACATTTCTAGCAAAGCATTCCAAAGCACTTACCGTGACTGTGAATCTGCTAACACCTACATATTTCTTATTGCATATAGAGAACCAGCTTTCAACGGAATCCAAACCATATTTCTTTCTCTGAAACAGTTTAATTCAAATACTCTTCTTGAAGTATTTTTGGTTTATTACTAAGGTAGGTAAGTCCCACTGACAGTAACAAAAGTAAGGACTGAGTAAGGGCTTTTATTTAATTCTTCATGCCAGCTTGAGCAAAAGAATGAAGAAATGAGAGAGGTGAAAACAATGTACACTGTGACTGGTTAAATCCATGTAAAACTCCACAGGAACACCTTCATTTCAGGCAAACATGGATTCCATAAGGTGGCGTTGTCATTTGTTGAGACAGGATGAGGGATAATGGTTTTAAACTGAAAGAGGGGAGATTTAGATTAGATAACAGGAAGAACTTTACTGTGAGGGTGGTGAGGCACTAGAACAGATGGCTACCCCATCCCTGGAAATGTTCGAGGCCAGGCTGGATGGGGCTTTGAGCAAGCTGGTCGAGTGGGACGAGTCCCTGCGCAGGGCCGCGGGGCTGGAGCTAGGTGATCTTTAAGGTCCCTTCAGATGCAAACCATTCTATGATTCTGTGCTATATTTAAATATTGCCTTATTTACAGCATGGCCAAAGCAGTCAATACTCATGTGCACCCTACTTATATTATAGCCTTAATGAACTGATAACAAAACCAACTGTATAGCTTACACAGGCACAATGTGGGCTTCAGAAAGCAGACTGATTCTTGCAGATGCTAGCCTATGTCTCTTCTTGCTGCAAGAGGAATTTCTAGATCTCACACTTCTTATGTAGGTCTAACGCATAGGCAAAAATAGCTGTAGACACAGAATATAGTATACAGATACCTCTTTACATTTGGATAATGCAGTAATATATCAGTCATGTAAATTACTGCAGGCTCAGGGTTACATAAATAGCTTCTGGATAGCAGAAGGTAGCAGTCAGAATTTCTGTCCTGTGTAAAAATTAGAAGTGTAATACAGAGATAATTTACAAGGGAAGAGTATCTGGGGGAAGCAGGAATACCTGAAGTTTGAATTTCCCCCAGATTTGCTAGGTGATCATGGAGGCCTCCCACAGAACTGTGTTTATGTTTCTCTGATGGTTTGTTGAAATAAATACAATTTTTATTTCAAAAACCTGGCATATTCAATCAAAAATAATTATGTCGTGGAACTCCTTACCAGATCTGCTGCTGCTTAGCAGATGCTCTTGGCATATACAAAAGTAATGAAGATATTTTAATTCCTACTTTGCATAGAACACCAGACTGAATTACTGAAATTATATTTGGAAAAGAGGTTTTGGTCCTTTAATAACTCCCTTCATCCCAATCAGCCTGGCAATATTACATGGAAAAACTAATGTATAAATAATGAGATCTCCAGTGCTGTGTATAATCTAAGAGAATGGCATTTATCTTACATCCAGACTTTCTCCTTACTATTCCATCAATCAATTTTAAAACTGCTTTTGGATTTTCATTTCTTGCTGCGAACCTGGCCTGACACAGAGTCATTAAAATTAAAAATGTAGTTGAAGTCATTCTCGTCAAACTAATTTCTACATGAAATGCAGTCAGCATATTACCAGAATCACAAGTTATTTTAGGCAACAGAAACATGACCATGAATTTATAATCATTGCAACTTCTGTATTCATTATTGTGTTACTTCAACAACAGCACTGAGAACACTGTCATTACTACCAAATGGAGTTAGGGAATTAAAAATAACAAAAGTCTAGTTTACTACAAGCAAGTTTTGCATTCTATTGAATATATCTCCAAAGACAAACTATTGAAAAAAAAGGCACAATCTCATTGCCATTGAGTTACCACTTGTAATAAAACCAATTTGTAGCATTTTACATTATACAGAATCACAATATCACAGCTGGAAAGCACCTCTGAAGAGGTGCCTTGCTTACAGCAGGGTTAGTTAGAGCAGTTTGCTCAGCAGCCAGTTGACTTTTTAGTATCTCCAAGGATGGATACACCAAAACTTCTCTGGGAAACATGATCCAATGCTTGACCATTCTGACAGTAAAGAAGCTTTTTTCTTACATTTTAATGGCATTTCCAGCATTTAAATTTGTGTCCATTGCCTCTTAACCTGTCACCGGTCACCACTAAGAAAAGTCTGGCTCCATCTTCTTTCCATCCATCCGTCAGGTATTTCTACACTTTAATAAGTTCCCCCTGAGACTTTTTTTCTCCAGGCTGAAGTCCCAGCTCTCTCAGCCTCTCCTCATATGGCATATCTCCTAATCCCCTAATCATCTCTGTTGCTCTGCACTGGATTTATTCCAGGAAGTCTTTGTGTGTCTTGTACTGTGGAGCCAAGAACTGGGCTCACAAGTCTTTTAAATCCATGCTGACTACTTCTGATGTCTTTCTTGATAGGTTTGAAAATGGCTTCCAGAATTATTTGCTCCATCACTTTCCTCAGGGTCAAACTGAGGTTGACTGGCCAGTAGTTCACTAGCTTGTTCTTGCCTTTCTTGAAGATAGGAGAGACATTTACTCCAGTCCCCAGAAACTTTTCCCAGTCTCTATGATGTTTTTATTTAAATTATTATATTATTATATTTAAATTAATAAAACTTATTTTATTTAAATTATCGCAAGTAGCCTCACAATGACATCAGTTACCTGCTTCACTACTCATGTGTGCATCCTTTCAGGCCCCACGTCCTTGTGTGTCCAGTTTGTTTAAATGTTCCCTAACCTGCCCCCTCTTCCACCAACTCTAAGTTTTTCTTTTGCCACGAACTTGCCCTCTGGTCTCAGGGACCTGGGATTCCTGAACCTTGCCAATAAAGACAGAGGCAAAGAAACTGTTGAGGAGGTTGGCCTTTTCTGTGTCTTTTGTCAACAGGTCCCTTGCCCCATTCAGCAGTGGGCCCACATTTTCCCTGTTGTTTCTTCTGCTGCTGTTGTACTTGCATAAGCCCTTCTTGTTGCCGTTCAATGCCAGGCAGGCTTTGACTTTCCTGACTGCATTCCTGCGTGGTCAGACAGTCACTGTATATTCTTCCTGAGTCACCTGTCTCTGTGTTCACCTCTTGTAGGCCTCTTTTTTAATTGCTGAATTTAGTCAGGAGCTCCTTATTGATCCATGCAGGCCTCCTGCTGCCTTTCCTTGATTTTCTGCTGGTCAGGATGGACCACTGTTGACCTTGGAAGAAGTGATACTTAAAATCAACCAGCTGTCCTGGACCCCTTTTCTCTCCAGAACCATATCCCATAGGATTCCTCAAAGAAGATCCCTGAAGAGGCCAGTGTGCAGTGTGCTGTATAAAAAGCAGAAGAAGGATGATTTTTTTCTCCCTTTCAAAGTTTCTTTTTTTTTGGTGTGTGTGTGGCTTTTTTCTCTGCAATGGGGAAATTTGGGGATTTTTCCCTATTTTGTTATGGAGACATTTTTAAAAAGAACGCCTTGTCTTTGTCTCTCTGAACTAAATACTGAAGCCTTGTCCAGTTCTATTTGTTCACAATGCAGGCCAGCAGGAAAATTATTTGTTACTTCCTTCAGCAGCACAGCAAGTACTAAGGAGTTAGACTCATACATCAAACAGCAAATGGCTTTTCATTGGCTAGAGCACTGCTATATTTGACAGAATAGTAGAAGCATGTCTTCTAAGGAATAAAGTTTCTTTGCTTGCAGCTTGCAAAGGAAGATATAATGATATATCATCAGAGTCCCGAATTATTTCTGTGCATGTCTTAACTTCAGTTTTCTCTCGTTACAGTCATTGTGGTACTGTATGTAGCACTACGGAGGCAGAAGAAAAAGGACACCCTGATGACCTCTAAAGAAGACATAAGAGATAATGTTATCCATTATGATGATGAAGGAGGTGGAGAAGAGGACACCCAGGCTTTCGACATAGGTGCCCTGAGGAATCCCAAAGTGATTGAAGATAACAAAATGCGCAGGGACATAAAACCAGATAGCTTGCGCTTTCCGCGTCAGAGACCGCCAGTGGAAGATAATACAGACATACGAGATTTCATTAATCAAAGGCTGCAGGAAAATGATGTAGATCCAACTGCACCCCCTTATGACTCCCTGGCAACCTATGCTTATGAAGGAAATGGATCTGTTGCAGAGTCTCTCAGCTCCATAGACTCCCTTACTACAGAGGCAGACCAGGATTATGACTATCTGAGTGACTGGGGACCTCGCTTTAAGATCTTGGCAGACATGTTTGGAGAAGAAGAAAGTTATAACCCTGACAAAGTCACTTAAGTACAACTACAACAGAGAAATAAAATGAAAAGTAAACAAACAACAAATTTAAAAGATAAACCTAATCTTTGTAATAGGACAGGATTCCTTTGATTATAAAAGACAGCGTCTGTTTCCAGCAAGTTACTACATTTATCATACTGTCAGTTTTGGTTTGATCTACAAAGAAAAGATAAATCCTGTAATATAGACACTTTTTTGTTGTTATTTTGTTACACTGGAATTACACTGAGACAACCTCAGGCCTACAAGGTACAGTTGACTGACCTGACTTAGAAAGAAGATAGCTTTCTGGCATCGCGGTGGAAGAGTGGTAGCTTTTTCGTAATTCCACTAAAGTGCCTATTGAAACTTTTATCATTTAAGTGGTAAAGAGTCTGCTGTGACGGTGTTGCAAAACTGAATGGTAAATTGGACAAGAACTTTAAGACAAGAAGCAATAGCAACATGCTGACTTCTTTTGGAACAAAACCAGAGATCATTTCCTGGAGTGTATCTAATAACTAAAACTAAAGGGGATGGGGTGGGAGTGGGTAGGTGTACATTGTATTTGGGAGGTATGTTTGTTTTTTTTAAAGAAGAAAATAATATGTCAAGATGTCATATTTCTTCTTCTTAAATTTCACTGAAACTTTAAATTTAGAATTCTGTTGCTCACTCTGAGGATATAAAGGCCAAATTAAAAAGGAAAACATCTTAGCAAACGTCAGTGAATATTTAAAATGTTCATGCAAATATTACACTTCTCCAAAATAATAAAAAGATGAAAGCAGCTACTTCTTTATGTGAAAAAAAATTCCCTTGGCTCCCCCTTTTCTTTTAAAATGAGACTATTATTAGAACATAAAAGTGAGAGGGATTTTTAAGAGTTTTATTGTATTTTTAGTCTCAAGACTTTTTTTTTACCCTTGTAAGTATCACTGAAGAAGTATATGTAAAGAACTCCACATCACTTTTGTTTGCAATTAGATTGTTACTCTGTAGGTACTATAGGCATACATATTGTAGAGAGTTATTTTTCAACTGACCATCTGAAACAGTTCAGAATATAATTGTATTTCACTGTTAGACCCACATCAAGCGTTTTAGAAAGCCTTTGGGGGATGGAAACCTTATTAATTTTGTTCTTGCCAAAATACAAACAGAGGTAGAATAAAAATATAAAACATTATGTTTGTCCACAGTTTATGTATATACCATACCAGGTAACAAGTACAGATACGTGCAAGGCATTATGTCATGGAAGATCTTTAGTAAAACTATTTCATCTGACTTTTTCTGATTATCTAAAGCATAGACATTTTGTAAGACAATGGCTTATGGTCCCTGAAGTGTATAAATCCTTATATTCATCTTCTAAAATCTCTGCAATGCTACACAATCTGCTTGAGCTCTACTCGTGGTTGATGGCACTGGCAAAGTCAGCCTGTCTCTCATGAGTCAGCAGTCTTTTATTCACCTCAGGTACACAGCTTACTTTTTGTAATTCCCTGTAATTTGTAATTCAATAAAGAATTAATAACTATCAGATATAGTTGGCCCACAGGTCTGATATTAACATACACAGTTCCTTTCACTCTGTTGTGAAAATATAAAGGCATTCCAATGTTGTATAAGTTAATGTCCCAATAAGACTTTAAAAGGTGTATAGTTTAAGTAAGTTTTGGATCATTTGGTGCAATTGGATGAGGCTATATTAAAACCATTTTTGGCATAGCTTCTACCAACAGAGTGCCAAGGGAGAGGCACAGCATATGGTAACAAAAAAAGTATGTGTTTTTTTCATTATTAGCAAAGGTATCCTGTGTTCCTTGGAAGCCACACTAAGCCAACTAAAGGTCCATTTGCACGGGACAGGAGTGGCAGGACCCACTTGCTGGTATAGAAATTTTTGTATGGAAGGTGATGTTTTTAAATTTTGCAGATCTTGACAGCATAGCAAAGGCAACTTGAAACTGCAGAGTGGGCCTAAAACAGAGACCTGGGGAAAGAAAAAAGAGTATATATTTTTGCTACTGGTCACAACACAACACAGGTTTGATTCATACAAAATTCCCACTTGTGGAAGTACTTAGCAATGCTTCCTCATGTAGCGTATACATAGCAATTCTTCCTAGTCTGCTGCCACAGCTAAAATAAGTCTCTGACACTGCTCATTCACAGATGTGCCATCCTGTAGCCAAACTCTCCTCTTAATAACTGTATTAGTCCTTTACGTGTATTTTGTAAAATCAACATAAATGAGAGCAGTGTGACTTTTTGACATCACATGGCATGCTTGCTCCTGTCTGAGAAAGTTGTATTTGTAGTGGATACTGGGTGAAAATGAAGTTTCTTAAATAGATTGGCATTTGCTATAAACAGGAGATTCTGTATGGGAGCTTGACTTCTGAAATGGGTAGACAGAAAATGTGGTTTTAAACATGCTGCTACACACAGTCTATATCTGAGAGTGAGTTGTATGTTAAATTAATACCAAATTGAATATCAAATGCGTATTTTTGACATTTAAGAGGTTTGTAACTGAGATGTTTCTATCACATAATTAATAAACCTCCAGGAAGATTTAAAATAAATATGGTATGTAGTTACTAATACAATTGTCCTATAAAATCATAATTAAAATATTTTCAGATTTTTTTTTTTAAAGTGATCAAAGAATTTTAACAGGGATATTTTTTTGCAAACAGCTGTTTAGAACTAAGGAAAAGAATTGCTTTTCATTTATGCATAACCTGAAACCCAAAAATTTGTGTTTATTTCCATGTTCTCTCTCTCTTTCTAAAAGATGCTGGTCAGGTTTTTTATACCTTATTTTTTAAAAGTTAAATATGAAATTTGTAAGATTTAATGTATGTCTAAGCATCTCAGATGACATGAATTCAATGGGATGAAGGAATCTCAATGTGTTTCTAAATTGTATCAGATAACAACTTCAGATTCCAAGCACTATATCTTAAAAAAAAATCTCTACAAACTCTTACACAATCAAGTTGTTAAAGTGGGTATCTGTCTGTCAACTGTGGAAAAAGCCATAAACTTCCAATTCTATCAGAGTGACAGGAAACTAAGATAATTCTTAAAATGTAAAGAAGGGATAGAATTGAGATAAATACTTCAGTTTAAATTTTGAGACTTAAATAGAAAAAATGTTTAGTGCACAAATGTCTAGCATCATCTTAAATGTCTTAGTAGTGCTCTCCCCAGCAAACCACAAGATATTGTGTAAAATGCCTACTGTATATGAAGGCATTGAGACCCTTCACTGGCACAAACAAATTGAGGTTTTAAATTAAATAGTTATGACATGGACTAGTGGTGACAAAATGAAAGTCTAAAGGTGAAGTATTCAGCTAAGAAAGGAAGTTTCTAAGGAATTCTAGCTCGTAAGTTTACATTGTAGACATACAGAACTGAAGACAAATTCTAAAAAGAACATTTGAAAGGAATTTCAGGGAAGAAGGAAAAAGTCATACAATGTTCTCCCAAGAATGATGAAAGTGCCACTACGCAGGAAAGTTCAGATAATTTCTCTGAGCGATCAGAACACAAAAGATAGCTAATATTTGAATTTAAGTATGATACCACACAAATCTGATTTTTTTTTCTTGACATGCAGATTTGTCAGACAGTCAAATAGTAAGAACTTGAAAAGTACTGACAGCAGGTGATGTCTCTTGTACAAAGAGGTGCTTGAATATTTTATACTTTCATGATTTTAACATATTAGTTTTATATATTTTCACTAAATTTTGATGTTCAAAATAAACAGCAAAGTTAGTAAGGATTTACTCTAGGTTACAGAAGCAGAGTTCATCATGGAGCAAAGAACAATAATCCTCTGTGATAATAATTAGGATAATAATTCTTCTGTGATTCGATTCTAATAGATGACTCAACAGATTACTGACAATATTATTCTAGACAGTAACTTGAAAATATGCTTGCCTTAAGAATAAATTACCTCAAGTAAAGTTATGAGAGAGTTCTTAAGACTATGTTGCTGTGAAATAGCAAATATCTGTTAAATTAATACAAGAAGAAAATATAATAATCTACTGTGTTAACAGGCATTTCACATGGCATTAGTGGGTGGATTTTACTTGCTGAGATTTGGGTTTGTAAATTCCTTGCAGGATTTTTTTTTTTTTTTAGTGTTATTAACATAGACATTCAAATGCCATGTGCATAGAAATGCTTTTGAGCCTTAAAACCTTCATGAAAACAAATAATGAAATGACCCTTAATAATAACCCTACCGAGATGACATTTGAGTGTGAATGAAAATCAAAGTTTATATTACACCCCTTCACAACCTTCTCTTAATGGCAAATCTATAATAACCTGATTCCTTTTCTCTTCTTGTTTAAATCAAGAACCAGATAAGTTTTCAGAATGCAGGCAACAGTTGCTATTTTGAGCAAAACTAAGTTCTTGTTTGCCGGCATTTTTTAATATTCTATTTATTTAAATGTTAAACTTCCTTTGTCCATCTTTAGTTTGCAACTAAATTCTCAGATAATTTTGGGGTTTTTTTTAATAATTAACTTTCATTGTTCCAGTCATGGTCAAAATACTTCTCAGGACTCAGGAGGATCTTATCAATGTGTAGAAATACCTGATGGAGGGAAGTAGAGAAGATGGAGCCAGACTTTTCTTAGTGGTGACTGGTGACAGGACAAAAGGCAACGGACACAAACATAAATGCAGGAAATTCCATTAAAATATGAGAAAAAAAAGCTTCTTTGCATTGAATCATGTTGCCGAGAGAGGTTTTGATGTATCCATCCTTGGAGATTCAAAACCCACCTGGATACTGAAAAACCTGCTCTAACTGACTCTGCTGCAAGCAGGGATGTTGAACTAGATGATTTTCAGAGGTGTCTTCGAATCTCAGCTATTCTGTGATTTATACTAAAGCCATCCTGTGTATTTAGGCTCGTAACTTCTACTAAACTCAATGGTGTTACAGATTGATCTAGATAGTAACTGACTTGTATTATAGAGACAGCTCAGGTAGAAACAGAAGAATAGGATAACAATCTATAAAATTACTAGCAATGTGGATAGACTAGAGAGCTTAGAGAGCGATAAATTATTTAGTGTCATGATTTAGTGTCACGTCCAGTGCAAAATGTAAGGGGTATCACATGAAAATAGCAGGAGTTGGGATGAAAATAAAAAAATTGTGGAGTTTCTTCACACGATGAGTAGCTGAGATAGATAGTCATCAAGGCTCACAGTTTACATAGAATGAAAAAGAGGGTGGAGAAATTAATGAAAAACTAATAATTTGGGGGTTGGTTAATATACAAGAATCACATCTGGCTCAGGGAGTCCCCAAATACTGCTTGATTAGCATCAGGGGAGTTATGTAACCTGGCTGCTCCTGCATGTTTTGCTGGGATATCAGCTTATGCCAGCACTGGAAAAAGTTACTATCCCAGTTTGACCAATCTTATATTCTTCTTATGAATTTATTGTAAATTTATTTGATCCTTTAATCACCATTCCCTCAGTTCTAATTTTCCAAATCGTCTAGATAAAGCCAGTTATTTCTTTTTTTATTACATACAACATGCACATATGCACACTTATTTTATGACTTCCCTCAGATTTTAGCTACTGCAGTTGCCATAGTCAATTCCTTCAGTGCCACAGTCAATTCCTTCAATGCCACACACCTTTATATACTACTTACACGCTTTTAACAGGGAGACTAACCCTGATTGCTGTCAGTGACAATGACACAGTTTGGCTTAGTCTATATTTTTAAAAAAATATTTCATTACTGCAAAGACGATAACATCTATAATACATCATCTTTTTCATGCATTTCACTTCATCAGCTGTCCTGCTTACTTCCCTGTGTCCTGAGAACACATGAAGAAAGAGAAGGGGGAATGTAGTGACTGTCTGGTAGGGCAGGTGGCCAGTGTTAATCCAGTTTTCAAGAATGCAGCCTACTGCTCTCCTGTTATGTGTTGTAACATTAGAGGTAATTTATTGTTAACTAACGTGTTGAATATTGTGCATTTACTAGTCAAATGCATGCTTTTCTACTATATGCCTCTGTCAAAAAAGATAATTCAAGAAGCATAAATTTATCCCAGTCTTTGTCTGAAATTCACAAGGTGTATGGGGAAGGAATTGAATTATATTACAGAATCACGGAATATTCATGGTTGGAAGGGACCTGTGAGATCATCATTAGAAGAGATCAACAAAATATATGCCTTAACAGAATGTCTTATATTATCTGGTCACATATGTGCAGTAAATTGTTACATTTGTAATTTTGTCCTCGGAGTTAATTTTCTCTCTGTAGTCAGTGAAGTCAGGGCAACACATATAATTTTATTCAGAATGCTCCCGTTGCCTTCAACCCCTCCTGCTTTAGCCTCTTAGGGTTACTTTGAAGTTTGATCTTTATCCCCCTGTGTGTTCATTACTTTTCCAGTTATGGGTCTTGCTGCATATCTGATTACAGCTGAACTTTCATGGTGGAAACATCTGACAGAAAAAAAAATACATGACACAGCAGTACAGCCACACAATTTGTAGTTTGGGTTTACAGAAGATGTTTCAGAATGAACAAGCATCAACTTAATGTTCTGCAAACTGACATCAGCAGAAATCAGACTATGAACTTAATAGGGAGAAAACTGATAACAGTATCAAAACTTTTAGTATATTTTCTCTTATATTTCTATGGTATGTAGCTCACACGCTTTCTGTGAAGGGAGGGAAATAGAAGGACTCTGGAGCTATTATGTCTTCTTTCTGCTATTTGTATCTAGCTTATTATATATATAATAATAATAACAACAATAATAATAACATTAATAATAAATTATGAAAAATATATTCTGTGAAACGAAGGGAGATTTGGCAATGACAAATGCAATACATACAAACGTTTCAAATGCAGAACAGCAAGATACTTCAAGTCTTAAAAGGAGAAATTTGAGGACAGAAATTCAGTTTATCTTTTTTCAGGTTTGCTGAATTTACCTCACCAATGAATGATTATTGCTCTTAGTAATGCTGTTCCACAACTGGTAAGTGCTTTATTTACTTTCTAGTACTAATTTTTGTAATTATAGTGATTTTAATTAAATTATTTTAGATCACATACTTTAGTTGTTGAGCTTGGTTTGGATGATGTGACTGAAAGTACCTAGTAGCATATGTAGTTTAGAAAGCATGATAAGCGAAGTCAAAACTGTCTGCTGACCAGAGATACTTAATGACAAATACTGAGCACAGGGATTTGTCTGAATTGTTGCCTATCTTGAAGATAGTACTCTGCAGCCCAAGCTGACAGAGGTGCTTGAGTTTGCTCTTGATGGTTATGGAGAGGTGAAAGCCCTGCCAGGGCTCATATTTTATGAAATAACATATTGATTTGGCAACTCATCTAGGTAATAGCTTTAGAAAACTGTTGTCATGAGTAGAGAGAAACCCTCATTTCAAACACTAAGCAGCAGAGGAAGCTTAAGTGCATGGGAAATGCTATATAGGACCATTTTTCCCATTGAAATGGTCTGTAAAGGACTGTAAGGCAGAATGGCCTCCCTAGAAACAGCACACCACTTCTGATCTGTAATTCATAGACCATTTATGCATTTGCACTAAAACTCTGCAGGATTTAATGACACAGCATAACATGAAACAGATAAAATATTGTGAGTCATGACTGATCTCTGTATTTTGTTAGAAATCTCTGAGCTGAACCAGGCTCCATCACACTTATTATTTTTTCTGTATTCAGGAATTCAGAAATCAGCCTTCTTTTCTGCACGTGACAGAGCCCCTGTGGTGGGTTGACCCCAGTGAGAAGCTAAGCACTGCACAACCACTTGCTCATTACCCACCCCAATGGGGATAGGAAGAGTGAAAGTCAGATAGCTCACGGATCAAGATAAACACAGTTTAATAAGTGAAAGAAAAGAGGAAGGGGAAAAAAAATACAAACCCCAAACCCAAGAGATGAACTCCCCATGTTCTATAAGTAGACTGATGCTCAGACAGTCTCCAAGCAATAACTAACTCCCACAAAAAACCCTTTCCCTAGATTTGTTGCTGACCATGACATCATGTGGTGTGGGATATCCCTTCTGTCAGCTGGAGTCAGGTGTCCCACTGTGGCAAAGTGGGAATAATGAAGCTTTGACTATTCAGCAGTAGCCAAAACATTGGTGTGTTATCAATGTTGTTTTAGTAACAGATGTAAAAGTTTGTTATGAAAAAAGCTCTAAGTCTGTTGCAGCCAGACCCACTAGAGCTACCAAAGGTGTGATGAAGAACTGATCCGATCTGAAACCTTCTCACAGACGCTTATATACCATGCATGGCCTCAGTTATGCACAACTGAAAACATGCTTTGAACAGTACTTTTCCTCCCAAGACAACATGCCAGATTCTTAGAGAAGTTGTCCATAGTTGGTTTTTGTTAACCAAAACAATTTTTCTATGAAGAATTTTTGGTTAAGCTAGAAAGCCAGTAGCAGAAAAAAAAATAGAATTTAGTGTAATCCTGAAAATCCTCCCACTTCATGTCTCTTCCTATTCATATTTGCCAAACTGCCTCAGCCTCGACAGTAACTCATTGTCAAGGTTTAGGCTGGGCTGGCCACTAAACAAATGACAGGTGGTTTCTATTCACCCTTCTCCCTTCCCAGAAAGGGAGGAGAAGAGAGAATAAGGGAGAGAGACTTATGGGTTAAAAAAAAACCCCAAACTAAAACATCTTTAATGAAATACTAACAATAAAAAGAAAAGATAATAATATTATTAAGCAAAAAGTTTTAAATATGTACAAAACCAATACTGAGCTGCAGGTTGGCAATCACATCACTGGTCAGCACTGGGACTGAACTCAGGGTCAAGCAGGAACTGGATTCAAGAACTGGATGCAGGAACACACGGATCAGGATCAAAGGCAGATGAACAGTGTCTACCTCAGATGCCAGCCATTGAGGAAAAACAGGTTGACACCTTTGATCCCTCAGCTTTTTAATGAGTGTGATGCAGATGGGAATACCCACCCTGTTGGTCAGTTTTGGGTCACCTGTCCTGCCTGCTCCTTCCTGCCTGTGTGACTCCTTTACACTCTTCCTCTTCCAACCCTCCAGCTTGGTACATAACAAATTTAGCTGACCTTGGTTGTTATAGCAATAAGTATAAACAACAAGCTCTCTGCATTCCATTCCTCAGTAGTAACCATAAACATTAGATGTTATCACTGCTAGAGCAGATGTCTGAAAAATACCTTTAATTTCAGAGAGTACAGTCAATTAGAAGAGACTTAACTGAAAAGAAAATTACTGAAAAGGAAAATTGATTTTGTTCTATCTCAAACCAGGACACAGATCTACATCCTTCTGAAGCATAGAAGGAAATCCTCCCCCCTCCAAATTGCTAATGGCAGGCTGCAAAATTCACTTGCAGAAATCAATCAAAACAAAAGAAAAAGCTAACCTCATCAAATGACAAGAAACCCATTTCTTCCTATGCAATAGCTCAGCGAGCACACAAAAGCTCCAGTTTTGATGCTCTCCAACGGTTACAGCAAATAAGCACATCGCTTCTCCCAAGAGCGTATTGAGGCCACTATTGTGTTCCTCACACCATCTGCTGAAGCTATGTAGTAATTATGTGTAAAAGAGGACATGATTTATTAAGCCAAATCCAGAAAACATAGTCAACATGCTCCATAGGTCAGGCTCACAAGCAAAACACTCTGCTCTCTGGGTTCTTTTCCCACTACTAATCCTGCACCTTTTACAGGCTTCAAAAAGTCCCTGGCAAACTCCTCTTCCCTGCCTCAAGAAAGATTGAACCTCCATTCATGTACTTCTTCTACGAACTTCTCTTCCTTTGTCAGGAAGTCTGAAATACCTATTTTACAAGAAGTCTGGGCTTGAACAATCAAGAATAAATGCAATCTGGTCTTTAGGGGCTTCTTAGGATTGGGACTGAAGATGCCGCAACTAGACATAGACAGGTACACACTGATTCCCTCTCGGTGTTTGGCTAATAAATTGGCTGCTCTGACTAACCTTTCTGGAGCATACAGAAAACCTAGGTATCTAGTCCAACAGGTAACCTTGAAGTACTGCTTGGACATTATTTTTTTCTGGCCTAAAATTGCTTTCTGTAACCATACAATAAAAGAAAGTCATAAAGCTTTTCTCTAAGTGCTCAGCAGCTCTTAATTTTGTCCGCGCTTGCACATGCTGAATCGGCAATAATAACTGAATAATTTTGTATTTTTTATTTAGAGCATAAGAGGCACTTGTAAAGAAGCCTAATGGAGGTAATAATTTGTACTAATATGCAAAGCAAACTGTTTTCTCCGCTCCTCCTGCAATGCTGAGACACCAAGAGCTCTAAGAGTAACTTTTAGGAAAAAGATAATATTTCTATGAAAAATCCATGAGAAAACAGTAAGCAAGTTTTAATGAGATATCAGAATATTGTTTTACCTGTATGTGACAGGGTATCTGGATATGCTAATTAACTACTTTATATACAAATATTTTTGAGCAATAAAAATTAACAATAATTTTGAAAAATTAAATTATTATTTCATATTACTTTTTTTGAATGACTGACTTTGGATGTCATACATGTTTTATATTCATGTAACACCGTGAACACTTTGGGAGACACTGATTTACACTAATACAACCTTTGTATAAGCAAATAATAGTTATTTTGAGTTGCAAAGTTTGCTCTGGGATACAGAACAAGTTTTCACTGAGTACTTGTATACTTTACTCATTAATTATTATTTGTGAGATTTCAATCAAAAATGATACAAAAGTACAGCAGTGTGGCATCTCCAGGCACTGGAACAGCAGATATACTTACATTAAAACTAGGGGTTTTTTCCACTTTGCAGTCAGTCTGGTACATTTAGGAATACATGGAAAAGAACTTTAAACACCTGGATGTCATGGTCTCTCATTTCCTTTAGCACATTCTATTCAAAAAATTTGTCAATTTTTCTTTCCCCTGGTCACCAAAAAGTTATTTTTAAAATCAAATTTGGTAGCATTTTTATTCTAAAGTATTAAATTTTAAAACCAAATGCCGAGCATTTTAAATAAATACTGAAAATTGGTTGAAGTTATTTTTTTAATGATCATTACATTTCAATACATTGATATCTATGCATCTAAGGGAAATTAAGGAACTTATTTCATCATTTATCTGACAATTTTATTAGGATGAATCATTCCACTATAAGGACTCAGATGGCTTTGTTTTCTAAAATGGTGCCAAATCAATGGTTCTGTGGTGGAGACAACTTCTGCCCAAAGCATAAACGTGATGTCTTGTGAAAATGCAGTAAAAGAGAATAAGAAAGAATTTGGAAAGGCTTCAAAGCCTTTGCTGGTTTAAAGCCTCTGTTAGCACCACAAAGAAATCTATCATGTATTTTCACACAAGTCAAGCTTTTACTGCCTACAATGCATGACTGGCTGAGTCAGCATGACTGCCTGAAAAATGTTATACTGCTAAGAAATTGTGGTATTAGCATGCAAATGGATTGGGAAATAAACACAAATCCAGGACTAATGCATAGCTAGAGTTAGTTTCATCTTCCAGACCTAAGGTTCAGTCTATTTCACTAACCTATTTGAAATGTTGTCTCTAGAATAATTTCCATTTTTACAACATATTGGACAATGGATAAATTAGACAATAGAATTTTGATCATGGGCAGCATATCACCATTCCTGTAGATGATAACTAATATCCTGAATTAGTATTATATTGGTCTGTTCTGATGCATAAGCAGGATTATTCATGTGTTGGTACTCTTGATCACTTAAAGGGTATCATGATATCCTTCTGTCTCAGATATAGCCTCTACACCCCAAAACATGCAATTAATTTCAACATCTGACCACGAACTGACATTTTTCAAAGGGCTCACGATAGACCTGCAGTCATTGCCGATCTTGATGCACAATTGATATGTTCCTTATCATATCTGTTTTGTGGCATAGTACACTCATGCTACTACTCATGGGCATGGAGATTTTCTTTTTTTCTAACCATATCAGGTATGCCCTAACCATTGCCTACCTCCTCTTGCTTTATATGGTCTGTATTAGAGGAAGAAAGTCTGTAGTTACTTCATTTGTTCTGAGAAACAGAAATAAAGGTTTATATTAGCATTAATAAGAAAAAAGAAAAAAAAAACTAATAATGCACAGCTTTTAATCTCTGCCAGGATACGAATGGAAGACTAAGGTGGTGACCACCATGCTCTCTTTCTTGCTTTATGTGATACATGACCAAGTTTCATTCCTGAAAAAGCTCAGATTCTCAAATATTTAATGGCTCAGGTAATGTTCATATTTGTCAGCAATAAGGCTTAAGAAAATGACATTATACTGGTTGACAACTATTAGGTGAAGAAGCTTGAAGCATGAGAATTTCATCAAATTTCTAACAGCTGCATAGCACCAGTGACATAAAAAATATACAGCTTGCAGGGTTTAGGATTTTAATTTGCAACAAAAGCTTTGCATTTCAGAGGAATTTGACTCAATTTTGACAGAAATTTTGACTTATTTCACCGTGAGTAGATGTCAAATTTTCTGTTTAGTACAAGCCAAGATGGTTGCAAGACTTTCATGCTTATTCATCTAAATTTTGCGCACTTCTATTCTTTATTAAGTTTATTCCCTGACAAGTACAAACACTAGAAAGCAAACATATAGAAACCTGAAATTTATATGCTTAAGAAAAGTTTGTACTGAAATAACATTAGACAGTTGGGTTCCCTGGGTATAAATTACATAAAATTTCCATTTGTGGAATTTATAAAGAATTGAAACTTAATAATAAAGATAATGGTATTCAGATGCTTTGTAATCAATGTGACAGAAAAAGCAGGTGTGACTGTGAACAGCAAAGTGTACTAAAAAGAAGAAATACTGCTAAAGCAGTACAACACTGGAAAACATTCTATATTCTGCACCTTAGGAACAAAGAGGACTTTTGGATTTTATGACATGATTCAGTTCCTCTCATCCATTGCATGGAGAAAACAGTCCTTCCCAATCTGTTATGGGATTACAAATTAATGTCGGAAAATGCCTATTGAAAGCCATTAACCTTCCTCATGGTAAGAGGGAACCATCAGAGGCTTGACTGGTTATTTCTGAAAGACTGCAGTGAGGGACTTTCCACTCTCACTGACATGATCATCCTAAAATTTAGCTGGGAAAAGAAAAAGGGAAGTGGAAGAATCAAAAAGCCACTCTTGTCATGTTTAGTCAATGGCTCATACAACCCTCTCTTAGAGTTTGGGTCTTTGCTGCCCTCCTGTGGCTTATAGATTTTAAGAGTTCTTTCAATGTGGAAAACGGGCCTTGGTGTGTTCAGATACTAAACAGGTATACTTTTGTTAAGTACATTCAAATTTTGCAGTATCTAGTGGGGTTTAATCACACTTAGAAAGAGTAAATATTCCTTAAGAAACGAATCATAGAAGGTAGTATTAGGGATTTCTATTTGACTTCTTATTTCTTTTTTTTAGGATAAATATTTCTTTGATGCCAGGGTCACACCTGTGATTTTTTTGTTTGGTTGGTTTTTTTTTTTTTCATGTGCATTCATCATAAAAATCATCTTGGATGTTGTCAATTAAACTTGAAGTAGTAAAGTTAGTTGCTGCTACCAGTAACAAAAATGCCTTATGTATATTAAGAGATGAGATCTAAAAATGACACTGCAACTAAAACCGTGTATTTTCATTATTATTTAATTAATCTGTTATTAGAACACAGAAGCAAAGACTGAAATCTGGATTACCTTAATGTCAACAGTGGAATTCCCATGAAGTCCAGAAAAGTCAAGTTGTCATTTCATTCAGACTGAAATTTAAAAAGAAAGAATACAACCAATGCAAAATTCCATATAACTATTTCTGCAGCCCCCCTAATTTTTCGTTAAGTACTTGCTATACAGTCTGCAACAGCAATCCACTGACTCACACTAGCTATTCCCTCTCAAGAAAGCAACAGTTTGCCATCATTAGTTCTTCTAAGTTCTTCTAAGCAGTCATTTACTTACTTGCCTTGAGCTTTGCAAATGCTGTTATGGAAAAAGACCATTATTCAGAAAATCTGCAAATATTTTAAAAAGCACGATATCAGCCTGCCCAAAACTTGACAGAAATAAGAATAAAACGGTTTGGCAATCAAATACTAGCTAAAGAGAAATTAACAGGCTCTGAACTCTTTTCAGGAGCATCACTGACTGCGAAGAGAGGCTTGAAAACTGCCAAAACAACACTGTACAACACACATTAACACTGTGGAGGACTCCGTGCACTTCACAAACATAAATTAATGGCAAGTATCTGACAATGGCACTCCACAGTTCCTGTATTTAGTGTAATGCTTCTCCTGCTAAGTGCTCACAACGTTATTAATAGCAATGGACCAAATTCAGCTGTGATAAAAGTGCTGCTCACTTCAAGGCAGCAAGAGTTGTGACAGCTTACTTACAAGCTGAATAATTATCAGAGAGGTTTCAAGAAGGAAGAAATTTGTTAATCATGATAAAAGAGGAATCTGCTGTACCACTGCAGAAGCAGTGGATGGATCCTGCAAGTCTGTTGTACATCAGGCAATAGTTGCACATCATCTTCCAGCAGTGTTGAGTTCTGAAACTTGCCTCTAGTACTGTTTTCTTGTTAGGGTGCAACTCAATGTTCATGGTGGGACTAGTCTCTTAGAATTCTGAATCATATGCAATTGTGTGCATAAATGAAGCAGGCAAGAAGCACATTGCCTTCTAACAGCAGCTCTTCTCAATTCCCACCTCTGGACTTGAACTTGATGCACCTGGATCCCAATTTTGTTGGAATTATGCAGACCAAAGGATCCAGGAATTTAGACATTTCTGGTATTCTTGGGTACATACTCATTTTTGAAAGCAGAAAACACCATGATGTTTTCAGAATAGTTGCATAAATTTGCTTTATATAATGAAATCATACATTCAAATGGAAATATATCTCACAGAACAGAAATTGTATGCTTTGACTAGCATTTCCTTATGCCAAGCCTGCTTTTCAAAAAGTTGTGACAGCCCTCTCTCCATCAGCTTATTCCAGTAATAATGCACAGAAATATTTTTAGGTTTTTGAGTTCTTAATTAAACGTGACTCATTATTATTTAACAATTTAACAATGATAGAAAATACAGTTGTTTACGTGTTTGATTTTTTGGCTTTTACTACTCATGACATAGCATCCAACTTATAGTTTCAATGAGAAGAGCACTTTGAAGTAGATTTTCTATTCACACATAGAGAATACAGACTTTTAGGAATAAACTATAATGCAATTGATGTACGGAACTCATAATATTTTACTCTTAGTAGAATAAGCTTTCCAGGGTTATGTTAGGAGTCCTAAGGGAAACTTCTATTAATTTGGAAAAGGGCAAAACATTTGATTTTNGATTTTTTGGTGATAGTTTCCTCAAGAATCTCATAATAGTAATGAATCAATATGTGAAGACATTTAAATGGCCTTAAATGATTATTCATTTATGCTAAAATAATGAAACTTACTGAGTTCTGTAGAATGGACAGTTACTGTTAAAACTCTATGTTCTTTAGTGTGTTAACACAGCAAAACTAAATTACATCGTAACTTCTGCTAAAGAAATAGGAAGATGTTTGAAGTGGAATAATTAAAATATTTGTATTAGTAATATTTTCTGCACATGATGTTTTAATGAGCAATTTCATGTCGTTTAGCTTGCATCTTAAAGCCTTGTGTTTTATAAAAGAATCTAAAGCAGCAGCATGCCACTGCAGAACATTGTTTCATTGTTGCTTTTTGAGCAACAAGGAAAAGCTGTCCACTGATTTTGAATATAAGCAGAAACTTCAATACAGAGAATGCGGACAACTACTTTCAAAATTAATTGCAAAGTCACTGAAACTATTTCATTTATCTTTTTCAAAAACACATGGTAGAAGTGACATGGGCTGAAGTTTTAAGTAGTTTCAGTGAATACAGAAGTTTTGCTAGGAACCTGGGGAACTGAAAAAAAAGGCCATAGATCCCATGGTTAGGAGCTTGTGTAGATAGATGGTTTATGTTCCTATCTAGATCTCAGAAGTTACACAAATCTGGATTTTGAACTAATTTACTACAGCTGGCAGGTGAATGTTCAATGAATTATGGCAAAACTATAAGCTCATATTGATGAGCAATTACACGGCAGGTACCACTGAAGCAGTGCAAATGTGCTTTTTCTTCTTAATTTAAGGATGACTTTGTAGACACATTTTCATTGCATTTTAAATTATCTGAAATAAAACCCCCAAGTTATTATGCAACGATTTCTGTAAATGTTAACAAATGACATCAACATGGCATCAGATGTACATATGAGATTTTGCAGATGTGCACAAGGCTGATTTGAATGTTCTGTGCACTGGCCAAAACCCATGAGAATGTACTTTGGCTCATGGTGGATCTGAGCTTAAAAACACTATCTAAAAATTTTCTGGAAACCAAAAATAAGTCATTGCAGGTATCTGCACAGGTTGTATGTACTTTCTGAAAGGTATCAAAGTTACTAAGTGGGTAAATCCTTTTTCAGCTCCAATTTCCAGCTGGCTTGTTTTATGTAGCTGCTAATAATATTTATCAATAGCCTGCAGTGACAGAGGCAGAGATGGCTGTTGCTGATCCCTGCTACTGCAATAGTATTTGGAAATAATAATTTGTAAAAGCAAGGAAAAAGAAAAGTTTCTGTAAAGCTTTCATTTTGGCTTGATTTTGTAAAGTGCTTTCACGTGAGCATTCTGGGCACATCAATTCTCCAGGCCAACCTCATGTTGTTAAAGGTATGAATTTCGCCATACTGAATTGAGGCCATGAATGGATGGCGAACATCAGATGAAAATGAGCTTTCTCACATTCTCACAAAACATTAGCTGTTTTCTATTTACCCTACTGATAAATTGACCCATGAAACGACCCCATTTTACTGATTACTGTGAGACTATGCACAATGACCTGACAGACGCTGGCTACATATGGGGAAGACAAGCTTTTGACACATTTCAGCATGTTAGAAAATCTCTCCTGCTGCCTGTTTTAACATGAAGGACAGGGAACCCTAAGGATTAACAGCCTAAATTGAAATACAGAGATTTTTTTGAGTGCTCTAGGTAAATAGAAACCAGTTAAAAACTGGCTAAACGAGCTAAAGTTTTCACCAGCAATTAAAAATGAATCTGTATCTTCTGCGTCAGAAATGACTGTGTGTGAAGAAACAAGACTATTTTTTTTTTGCTGCCCCACAGTAGATACTTTAAAATTATAATAGAACTGTTATGGATATGTTATAAAACTATATTCACATAAGTATTTCTATCTTTTTCTCCTTCTTTAACTACAACAGTTTTATTCTCCACCTCAGAAATTAATGAATCCCTGGAAAGCTCTTTCTTAATGGAAACCAAGCTCATCAATATGCCATTATAGAAAGGATAATGACCTATAGACTTTAAAAGCATACAAGAAAAGATAGGCTTAAAAAAAAAAAAAAAAACAAACAAAAAAAGAGAGGTGGGTATTTACACATACTGCTTACCTCTTTGGTTCTAGTTTCTCAAGATGATTTAGTCTTCTCTACTCTGAAATAAGACAGGAACCTCCAGTGAGTAATGCAGCCTTACCTTAAGCTAGATGTCTTCATTGATTATAGATGGAATGCAGAGTAAGTCAGCGGCTCCCGTCAGTGTCACAGTTCAGTCTTTAAAGATAAGAAAAATAATTCTAGATTTCAAGAGATATTAGCAGGTTCATTAGCAGCTACATTTAACACCAAACAACAGCCTCAGTCCCTCTAAAAATTCTCTATCTGTTGCAACTCTCCCATGAGAATGACAGAAACTAGTTTGCCTCTCAGTTTTCACTGGTGGTTCCTTTTTTTTTAATTTTATTTCCTACTAGGAATATCCATAGTGCCCCCAACCATAAATATCAATCTGCCAGCCTTGATTCTACAACAGTAACCATGAAATTCAGACAATCCATTCCTTTGTTAGTTGTTCAAGAACACAAATCTTCCTGAGACCACTTCCCATTTCAAGTTAAGATAAATAATACCTTCGTACCTCAAAGGAAGGAAGAAGAATGTATCAGTTTTTCAGAACTTTTTAACTCCACATAACTTCTGGAGGGACTGAGAATAGAAAAGAACATAAAAAAGCAAAATTGTGCTACTCATCAGTAGACACGTACTTTACAGTTCTACTTTTCTTTAGTTTTTTTCTCATCAGCAAACACTATTTTTTGCTGTGAATTATGGATACAATTCAGCAAACACAGAAAGCAATTGAACGGAAAACCTGTCTTGTCCAGTTTCGGAGGAATACTACAGCTGTTCAAATAATTTTTTAGGAATTGCTTAATTACAAATGTAATTGCTCTCTGCCCTTCCCATACACTCCTACGATTCATTAAAAAAAAAAGTTCTTTTTAAAAGAACTTTCAGATAAAATTTTTAAGAAAACAAACACAAAATTCAATTTTAAAGCGATTGAAATATTTCTAAACATAGGGTTCCTACAACATACACAGGCTGTCTTTGTGCATGAAAGCAACTGTACATGTGTACACACACAGGCAAAAACAATACTTGTTTTGATGGATCCAAGAAGGAATCATACACATTTTATGGGCTTAATCTAGGCTGGCATAAATTATATTCATGTAGAACAACTTTCACAACCTCAGATTTCAGCCTACTGCCACATTTTTGAAAGCAGTTTACAAAGTGATTTTAAATATTCTCCTCAAGAAAGACACATGGCCACAATTGCAAAATATTCTTCTCACATTGCAGTATCTCTATCAACCCTTTAGCTTTTATTATTTCTACAAGAATGAGAGAGAAGATATGACTGTGCTTGCAGTTCACATTTCATTTCTCTAAACTCTTTATTTAGACAAACTTGTTTTCTCTTCAATGAGTGTTAATTCAATCATGTTTGTCTATACTATGCCTCACATAAATTTTTATATCTTTATTAGGAAAATATTAGCTGTGAGAAATAGATAGCAAAATCTTGCATCTGCATTATTGTCGACTCCTTTAACATGCTTTTTATAGGGATTTATGAATTTCAAGTGTAAAGCCAATAAAGAGCAAGGTGAAAATGTTTCAAATATCAGAAGCTATTCAGCAGCAGGTCCTCACAGTCACAATATGTTTGATGAGTAATGTTTAAGGTATATGTGGAAGGTAAATAGTTCCTTTAACTGAGTTTAAGTATTATTTGTTAGTTTAAGCAGGAAATTCTGTGTGTAGTTTACATATAAAACCTTTTCTTCCAGGAAGTGGTGAAGGTTTGGCTATGTACATTCTATAGAACAGTTTCATTTAGGAATTTCTGCACAGCAAACACTGATGAGTCTTCCTTAGGGGACTTGAAGCCACATATACTGACATCAATGGCAAGTTCCCATGCAATTTTAAGATTCACAGAGTACCAGGTTGAAAGGGAACTCAAGGATCATCTGTCCAACCTTTCTTGACTAAAGCACGGTCCAGACAAGATGGCCCAGCAACCAGTCTGGCTGAATCTTAAAAGTGTCCAATGATGGGGAATTCACCAATTCCCTGCGGAGATTATGCCAATGGCTGATTGTTCTCACTGGGAAAAGTTTTCTCCTCTGTCTAGTTGGAATCTCCTCAGGGGTAACTTGTACCCATTACACCTCTTCTTTTCCCTGTGACTCCTTGTTAAAAGGGAGTCTCCATCTTCTTTGTAGCCACCCTTTAAATACTGGAACATGGTGATAAAGTCTCCCCTAAGCCTGTTTTTTCTCAAGGTTGGACAAATCCAGTTCTCTAAGCCTTTCTTCATATGACAGGCTTCCCAGCCCTTGAATCATCTTTGCAATCCTTCTCTGGGCCACCTCCAGCCTGTCCAAAAGTGGACCAAAACTGAACACAGTATTTGAGGTGTGGTCTGGCAAGTGCTGAGTAGGGTGGGGTAATGACTTCTTTATCTCTGCAACCCCGCATCCTGTTGGCTTTGTTTAATGCAGCAGCGATGTAGGACCATGGTGTTAATCAAGAACATAGTAACATTCATAATAAGTTAAGCAATCCTTATACGTTAATCATAAGGACCATTCAGGGAGCTAACATAAGGATTCATAAACAGAGTTATCTTCGATGACCTGGATGCATATGCACTGCTTAGGGAACATACTTTTCCAAGTTCATAGATAAAGCATAACAGAATAATGGATACATCACATCAGAGTCCAGAGTTGCCAGAATTATACTCCACAAATATAGCCTGACTGAAAAAGACTTTTCTTGCATTCTATGTCTGTCATTTTATCTTCATATCTATTCAAGTACTTAAGTCTCATGCCTCCCCTTTTTATTTATTCCTTTCTCCTTAAGTATTTGCTAGTCATTTCGAGGTCTAGCATGTTCTACTTTTTCTGTCTTTAATGCAGTGACATTTTAGCCATTTTTTTTCTCAGACTGCTATCCCATCTCTCTTACACACCACTGATAGATTTATTCACCAAATAAGTTAAAGACAGTATACTCATGCTCTTTTACACTTTAGTTCTGGTTCCCTCTAGCTATATGAAAAATAGTCACAGTGAAAATTGTCCTTTTTTGTCCCTGTGTCAAATTATCTTCTAGGATCAGTAAGAATTTCTTCCATTTTAGCAAAAACAAATCAATAACTTTTTTACATTAACCAGCAGCAGGGTTAGGGTTGTGATCTCCTTCTCTGGAGATACTCAAAACCTGCCTGGATGTATTCCTGTAGAGCTGCTCTAGGTGAATCTGCTCTGGCAGGGGGCTTGGACTAGATGATCTCCACAGGTTCCTTTAACTCCTACAATTCTGTGATTCATTATCTAGTTTTGTACTTGTAAATTTGCACAAATGACAAATACTACTTATGGGTGCAGTTAGTATAATGAAGTCCAATGGTGTAGCACAACTTTAGATGTATTCAACCACCACTATGAATATTAAAATGAATTCTGCTATTAACTTGCTATAAATGAAACAGTGCAGTAAATATCAACATTTTTTTTTTTTTAGCTTGAACTGATTTCCCATTTAGCAAAACTAACCAACAGTCTTCAGAAAGTGCCATATTCTGTGGAATCAGACCTAAATCATAAAGGAACGATCAGACACAAGTATTTAATAAAAATGCCTAGGGATGCATAAACATCTATTACAGCAATGACTATCAGGGTTTTTTTAAGTTAGAGGAAGCTATCACATTTGAAATTGTGGATCATGTTCTGTTCTCAGACATAGATATGAAGCGTCTTCATTTAAAGAATGTTTTATTTTACTTGAAATCCATACCTCCATTAACATTAAAATTCAAAACATTAGAATTACATCAATTTTTCAAGAGTTATTTCTTTTTCAAAGGTTGCAGAGGATCGTTTGCTTTTCTATTTTGTTAACTGAAAAAGAATGGATCTATTTCAGGCACAGTTAATTGTAGTGGTCCTTACAAACTGAAGTAATAATGTCAAAGCTGTAATACTGCTTCCAAAACTCAACAATCATGCAGACCTCAGTTAGGTAGGCATTAAGAACTAAGTTTTCAGAAAATGTTAATATTGCCACTTTATGTCCCTAAACTTTTACATGGTGATTCTAAATCCCACCCTGCATTTTATTTTTGATCTCTGTGAGAGGAGGTCTTAAATAAATGTGTTGTAATTTTTTAACACTGAATTTTCATAAAGTAGCATTGTAAATACTTAATTAAATAAATTTCATCAATATACCTACAAGCTTATTAAATAGGTACATATTTATTATCTCTCTTCTTACCCAGTTAGCATAACTATTGCATGAATAGTATAGATGCAATAACACAGTTTTCAAAGTACAAAACCTCTCAACCCACAGTATAATTTCTCTCTGTCTGAGTTGGGTTGGTTGTTTTCATTTGGTCTGTGAGGGTTTTTTGTGGGTAGAGTGGTGGTGTGGGCTGTGTTTGGTTTGATATTTTGTGATGCTTTCCAAAAGGCAAACTGAAGAAGTTGTCTCAACAATGTGCCCAGGAAGAGACTGTACACTTCCCTGTATTAAAACCTTTGTAAATATTAAATCTCCATGAGCAGACTGAGGTGCCTTATGGGCTCAACGGAAATAATTGCCTATATGCAGATGTATGCAAGAAGTAGTTTTCTGGATGGCTTTGTTCTGTTTTAAATAGTTTCTCTTCCTTCTGGCATGTTAAGTCCCCAGAGCAACAGAGATAAATGTGTCTATTTACAAGTGGCCACTAATCACCATGAAAAATTTATTTGGAAATCACAATACTTAATGCTTGTGCTGGGAATTAACTTTATACGTTTCTAACAAATACAACTCAGATAGTTATGGTTTAACAAGATGGGTGGAAACATTATCGGATCCTTAGATAACACACAGCTATGAAACATCATGTCAGAAATTAATTGTCTGGCATGTAGACAGAACTAGCAATATTAACTATTTGCTGATGTCATGAGATAACCATCAAAATAATAGCAAAAATCAGCAAGTGTGGAATCTCTGGGTTTAGAAGAGCCATCTAGTGGTTTACTTTGTCTCTCAGCAGCTCGGAAAAAGCTTTTAAAGATTTTAAGGTATTGCTAAACTTTTTTTCTTTTCTTTTCTCTCTCTCTCTCTCTTTTTTTTTTTTTTTTTTTTTTTAAGGCTACTGAAGAAAGTACAAAGTACTATGGGTTTGCTATGTTCCTATCATGTTTAACATAGGCTTTATCATTTGCTTATTTGAGAATTACAGACAACCAAATGAAGCCAATGTGTTTTTAACTATATTATTTTCTATCATCATTCTTCAACTTTTCTTCTGAGCCAGCTGTCAGCTTATACTCAGGACAACCTTTGAAGATCTCCCATTCTTAATTACATTCTTGGTGAGTATTACAAAGCAATGCCCTACCTCTCCCTGGAGTTTAGGGACTATAATTAAAGAACACACTGGTAAGTCCCTCCCCACTTTTCACCAATCTGTTGGAAAAGTCTGTGGAGATATCTGGCAGCTGATAATATTTGTTCCTGGGGATATTCTAACTTATGACAGGGACAGTGCCTCTTGAGGGTAAGCCTGAAAAATGACAGACATTTGTTTTCTCCCTTGTCCCCAGATTCCTATTAGTTTTTCCTTCATATCATTGAGGGCAGCATGATGTCATACCAGGGTAAAAGTTCCTTAGTGAATATAGTATACTGCTTCTAAAAAAGAACTACAGGAGGTAATAGTTCCATGTAAACTATCCTATTATTTCAAACAATTGTCCTTTAAAAAAGAACTGTAGTTATTTGACAAAGCAGAAGAGAAAAACGTTGGTATTTGTCTTGTGTAGGTCAAGCTTGTATCTATAAGAAAAGTATTAATTCAGTTTAAGTCGACATTTAAACTAAGTATGATTCATTTTTTAGAAGAAGATAGTTGGGTGTTTGCTTACCTAATATCATGGGGCCATACACTTATGCTGAAGAATGTAGTACTCCATTATTCTTGATAGGAGAAGTAGGACTCATTCACCTCCGCTAGAATGAATAGACTTTCTAAGGGAAAGACGTTGAGAAAATGAGCATCTTAGAGGTCTGTAGATCTACAGCCCCATAACAGACTTAATCCTGTTTACCAGCTAACCTTCGGTCTGCAGTTATTGATTTGACTGCTGGGATGCACTGTGTTGTTGCTTCAGGGAATAATTGCCTTGTCCCAGCAATAACCGGGTCAACTCCACTTGAAAAGGTGCTGAATAATGAAGAATATCACAGCAAGACATTCAGAAAACCTAGAGAAAAAAATGTAAGCTCAACATGACTTTTACTTTTGCAGCATATTAATTTTTAAAAAGTAAATTTTTTACAAGGTAGTTATTTTATCATTTACTATTTGGTCTAGTTTTCATCATGCATATGATTTATTCCAAAGATAGAACTTGGCACTGATTTTTAATGGAGTGTAAAAAAAAAAAAAAAAAAAAAAAAAAGAAGAAAGAAAAGTGCCCTGTTCTGTGACAATTCTGAAAATTATTCTTGTTTTAAATTGGGAGAAGTTAAAAAAATTTTCCCAGTTCTCCTTGATATCAATATTAATTAATTCAGGAAAGAGGTCTGAAAACTTTTCTATGCTATGTTTAGATTATTGAGATTAGTTTCAACAAGATATTACAGATAAATTATATTTTCTAAACAAGAATTTGCTGTTAACAATTTATTTTTTTGTAATCTCAAAAGTCAACTTTTGCAACCATATGAAAACACTGGTTTCCAATAAAAAACTGAAATGGCAAATTTGCTCAAAAGTTTAGCTTCAGCAACTATATGTCCAAGAAAACCAAAACAAATACAAGCATATTGGTGGTGGAGGGCAGACAGACCTTCTCCCACAATATTTCAAATAGATCCAATTGGGAGTTAGTAAATCGATAAATGAGTTAAAATTACCTAAACTATTATGGAATAGGAACTCGGCTGCATAGTAAATTGCTTATTCAAGACAGTGAGGGAATTGTGGAGTAGAACAAGCGTCTTGACAGGACTCTCTCAGTGAGCAGTGAGTTCTGCACAAATTGCCATGGCAAATGACACCCTGCATGCATTTTCTTTTATAAATCAGGGAAATTAAAAAGACTGTACAGTCACTGGATGGAAGAGGACATTCTGTTTCCTACTCTCCTTTACAGGAATTATTCTTCTTCTCAACTAAAATATTCATAAGGCACCTCATGACAACTAATCAGAGTACCTTTTTTAATGCTATTAAAAAACATCAAAGAAAACCTAATTTTTGACAATATCATTGTGCAGCCTGTGTTACTTTAGGGCTTCTGTCATCATTTTGTTGTGAAGACAGATGGTGTCTGGAAAGAGATATTTAGAATTAGAAAAGTGCAAGAAAGAAACCTGNCCTCATTCACTTTGGGGCATTATTCTAACTGATTGAGCACATAGCAAGAGGCAGCAGTACACAGGACACTTCTGGATACCTGGACAGGTCCAGAGTCAGAAGTTTTGGAAAACCAGAGCCAGTTATCCCTCACTATTGCTAATTCAGCTCTACACTGGACTTCTAGCAATGGTCCAACCAATGAAGTACACAGTCACATCAACTATCAGCAGTATAAGCTGCCTTCTAGATTCCGTCTGTGAAAATGAATTTTTTTTTATCCCTATCTGAAAACATTGAACCAGTAGGAGCTAGCATGATGAGGTGACTCTATGAAGAAATTGTCTTAAGACAACAATCTTCAACAGCGTTTCTCATGTTGATAAAACTTCCAGTTTGAAATGTTTAGGGTTAGAGTCCATATGAATTCCTGTAGTTTCATACAAAATTATAGTTTTAACAATTACAGTGATGAGAGCCTGAAGCCAAGCAAGGCTTTCCTTCATGTCTCAGACTTAAAGCTGAATATTTCATAGAACAGTAGAATGATAGAATGGTTCAGGTTGGAAGGGACCTTAAAGTTCATCCATGTCTGGGTGAACTCTGTCTAATATACTTTAACATTTCCTCTGTGTTTAAAACTGCCACCAAGATATTCAACACTGCATACTATCATCTAATGTTATTTATGTTTTCCACCCTGTGTCTCTGAGTAAAGATGTTTTAGCATTGTCCTATAGCGCAATGTTCAACTTGATAAATCTGGTGAAAACTCCAGGCAGCATTTTTTCAGAACTAGAGGATTTGCACATTCACTTTTTTCCCCATATCACAGTATGAAATTAATCCAAATAGGCCCCAAGATCCAAAACAACTTCCATGCATTTCCAGACATGCTGTTTTGAGAAACAATGGTACACTCTGATCTTGAGAATGGCCACAATGAGTTCCATAAGGAATCTTAGGTGAATACTGTTGTTTTTAATTCGACGCATCTTTGAAAAAAAATCAAGCCACAGTGGGACACCATAAAAACCACAGCTCTCCCTTTAACCTAAGGATATACTCAGTCCCTGTGCAAATGTTTTAAAGACATTTGACTTTTTCTCTTTAGTTTAGCTTTCACTTCTATACTGATAGTTGAGAAATCTAGTTTCAGACTCTCCTGTCAAGTTTTGAACCTCTGATTTAAATGGCTATGTATCATCCTCAGTTTAGCCCTTCACACATGAGGTGGGTGAAATGCATGGCTAGCAAGGATCATAGAGCATAGTTTAATACTAACCTGATCACCCAGCCAAATTCTCTGCTAAGAATCATCGTTTCTTTCTTCAGGTCATCAAAACCCTCTTCTTTAGAATGAAGTGTGCTTATCCCCCAAATTGCCGTGAAACGAATCTCTCCCAGCCTGTTTTTTCAATAAAAAACAGCCTTGCACAAATAATCCTTTCTCAGGTTGCCCAGTAATTCCAAAATTATGTGCCTGCAGGATACTGGGCCCTGGCTCTACCTCCTCTCTGTGAATTGACTAATGACACTGGTGAGACACTAAACTAATCCCTACAGTGTTGTAGAAGCATGCAGCCGTAAAGTCTTTTCTGCTCCATAAGGGATGATGTGATTGCACACAGCCCTTAGTATACACTGTCCTGAAGTGACACTGCTGAGCCATTTGAGCACAGCAAGAAGCATGAATCTGTCTAAATGACTGTTATTAAAAGTACAATGTTGTTTCATGACAACAGTAGTTTCACTCCACATGAAAACAGCTCTCAACAACAAAAATAAAAGTAAAAAGAATGGGGACTACTAATGGGGTGAAAAACACTCAAATCCTTTACCACTTAGCTATGTAAAGCCAAATTATCCTCTTGCAATAAAAATATGGTGCTATTTACAATAAGGATGCAACTCCGAAATTGCATCACACCTGTAGGCTAGTTTAACATCATTTAAGGCTACACAGTCTCTCCCTTCTTTTTCATGCAATGTTAGTTTATATTAAAAAAAAAGTAAACAATCTTTTATATTTATAAATGACAGTTATGAATCTTTACCTTTGTTTGCTCATACAAAATACAATTTTTGATCATATGATACCACAAAATAATTGCCTAGTTTAGCCTGCCAAGAGGACAATTGTTTTGCTTGGCACCATACAGCATTTGTGTAGGCGGGAATTCACTTCTACTCATCCTCCTCCCTCTTATCATTAAAAAGGCCCTATTAAATGTTTGCAACCTGTGTATGTTTCTTGCCAGGAATTCAATTCCCATCTTTCTCTTTGTCAGTTATCACATAAACATAATCCTGCCAGCAACCAGGCATCCAAAATTTGTTGGTTTAGAATGTTCTTTCCTTAAATTAACTTTAGAAAACTGCACCTGGAATTTACTCTTAGCCAGACATGCATTGTCTGTATTTGCTCAGAAGTAAATACAAAACTATATAAAGGAAGTGCTCTTAGCAGTGTTCTGCTCATGCAACTAGAAACTATCCATGTAAGATTTATCTTACTAAAAATGTATTTGCAATATGAAAAAATATCTTAACATTTCCAATAATACAATAAAAGTATAACATATATGTTCTTGTTCTGCACTGCAGCTTATTTCTGTGGTAGTGGAATCAGAACACAGTGAACAATATCTATAGCTTAATCTTTACCAGCATCCATTTCCCTTTATTTGTTCTAGCAGGAAAATTAGTACTGCAAAAGGAAAACTAAAAAATAATTGTGCACCATTCCAAGGGCAGAGTTGTCAACATATTTTCCTACAAAATAATATGGATAGTGTGTTCAAGAATGCCACAGAAAGCAAGACTTAGAAGGAAAAGATTTTTTTTTTTTTGTAGTGGAATGAGTTCATTTTTCTAGACAGTAGTAAAAGCCAACTATACAATAAGCATCCAAGTACGCAACTATCAGAAGAAAGAAAGGGCATTGTTATAAAAACTGAGTAATACCAAAGCATAAGACTCTGCAGGAAAAATAAATAGGCAGAACTGATGATGGGAAATACCACAGTCTGATCAATCATGTGTGACTGTGGCCAAAGACTGTTTGGTAACCCTGTAGAAAGGTCTTGCTCCACAAAACAGACTGAGTAGACTATGAAATTTTGGTTACAAAAATCAAATGAAAGATTATGATTACAAATTTCTAATAACAAAAATCTAACAGCACACAGATTGAGATGTAAAAAGGTATTTTTGGAATACTTTTGGTGCAGGTTTTTGTGACAAATGTTTTAATATCTTTCTTTCAATTATTCCTGACAGGGATTTTTTTTCTATTTACTTTTTTAAATCACTGCTTGCAGTTCTTACAGTACAAATCAATTATGTACTCTATATAAGAAATTTATAAAATTAATTAATGTATATTTGTATACTGTATTTATTTACACAAAATCATGGAACTGTTAAAGGTGGAAGGAATATCTTGAGGTAATCTAGTCAAACTCTTCTGCTGCAGCAGGGTCACCTACAGCAGGTCATCCATGACTGTGCCCAGAAGATTGTACCACCACTCTGGCCAGCATGATCTAGTGATATCTGCCACTTTGACCTATTTCTGATACCCAGCTATGTACCTTTTCTTTTCTTGCTGCATTTCCAGATTCAACATACCTAACAATCTTTATTTATTTTCGCTCCACTGTCAATATCCACAACAATGCAATGCTTGTATCATCAACGAATATCACTACATTATTTTATAAATGCTGCAAAGAATTCCCACACAGTGTCAAAGCATCTAGCCACAACATGAGCAAATTGTGACCAAAGTAATGTTTTACAATATTTCCTACTGCATTATTTGGAAAAATGACAGAAAATGGAGACGGGGACAACAGACCATTGCAGATTTAATTGCATTCATGCCAATCTTATGTTTTTCTTGTAGATCAGGAAAAGGTCTATCCATCACTGAAATTCTCCACATATAAACTTCCTGAAGAGAAATTGCCCCTGAGGGCATGCATCTTGTGACTTACCCTTGAGTAACAAATTCCCTCTTTATGTAATTCTCTATAAAACTGTCTTTTTTCCCCTTCCAAACCTTTTCTTTTCCATTGAACAGAATATTATTTTGCTTACACTGGTTTATTAATATTAATTTTTATTATTGCTAGAGATTCTGTGAAAGAACAGAACAATGAAATCAAAAAGAGACTGATGCACATGTATCCTGGAGTGCAGGCAGGTGTGTAATTTTTAACTTTAAAAAAGTGTAGACTTTCATATGTCTAAGCTGGTCATTTTGAATGCTACGGCTATTATTCTGTCAGGTAATTGTTACAGCATGGTATAAATGCACTCAGTGCTTTCTCATCAAGGTGTTTTATGCAATTTTCCATTTACTCTGTGCTTCCTTTTTTTTAAATTTGAATTCTTGCCTACTGAAAATAAAAGAGTAAATAGAAACAATACTGCACAGCTTTGCCAACCTTCCATAACTAAAATAGAAATAAGGAAAAGAGACAGGAAGAGGGCATGCAGTCTAAGGCTCTTGATTCTCTTCTGCCTTCTGAAGAATACAAAACAAGATCAAGAGGCAATGCTTCCAGTATTAAGAAAAGCCATTACACACCCATTCTTTGTAAGGCACAGACAGAGGAAATGATGGAAGGAAATTTTTCAGTAATTTACTATTAAAGGGATGTCTTTCAGTGCAATTGTGGACAATGACACTCTTTTCACTAGGTAGTCTTTTTCAAGGCAAAAGAATGTGCTTTTCTTGTGCAGTGTAGGTGTATTCAACAAAGGATTAAGATAGTGTAATGGCTATAGCCTTTGATGAGCTACTTTGAAAGAAAGTGCTGATGTTGCAGAGCCTGATATTAACAGCTGAGGTCTCCAGGTGCTCTCTCCAGCCATTTTTCACACTATTTTCTTGTAGCTAATACAGCAATAGTCCTTTTTAACTACAGCACTAAACTTACACTTCTCCTCTCATCCATATACCTTCATTAGTTTCCAAGTTTATGACTTCTGTCTCCCCTCCCTTGTCTACAAAGGTGCTTGGTAAGAAGGATTCTGTGTCTCTGATTACTTACTCATTACTTTTTTCTGAGGCCTCTGATTCTAGCTGGGATTTTTGTAAGAATATAGCCCTGTGGCTTAATGTTGAAATGAAGACAGCTTTTACAGATTTTACTGTGTTGTTTATAGTTGCAACACAGGTTGCTAGCATTGTTAATATAATAAAACAAATTTTAAAAAGAGCAAAATTTTTGAGGTTATGATGGATGAATTGTGGATCACAACCAAGAGACGTGACTCTCTAAAGGGATTCCAGAACATGTCAGGAGACACTGCTGCTCGATCCTACTTGGAAATCTTCACAAACCATGATTGGAAAGGATTCTAACTAGTTAAAGCTCATTCCACAATTTAAGCACAAGGGTTATTAAAATGTTGACAAAAAATAATTTACATTTATATACTATAAATGTTACCCCACTACAGCATCCAGTTCTCTTCAGTTATACCTCAACTGTGATTTCTTATTTTTCATTTTTGCCAGAAAATTGTCAGGTGAAATTCACTGAAGAAACAACCATCATCATACTGAATTGCAAAGACTCCATTTTTAGAAATGTAATTATAGGTTTCTTAAAAATGCACAGTACATGCTGAGCCAAAGGCTGTTATCAGAGTGTTTTAGAAAATCGTCACCAAGGACTTGTAAAGAAGGAACTCAGTCAGATCCAGCTGACAGTATTGACAGAGTAAATCTCAAAATTATCCGTTTAAATAGCTGAAGTTGTTCTGTATTTACACCTTCTTATTCCACAGCAGAATCTGGCACAGTAATATACCATAAGGTTAGGTTCTGTTTGTTTGAAACTTCATTTTACTTTTCCACCTGCGAAGAGCCACCTAATATTATTCATCCTTCATTTAAACCTGAGCCAGCCTTAACTTCTCAAACTTATGTAGAATATTTCCTTAACTTTGAAGAAGCCACCATTTTCTCACTCTGTGAAATTTTTGAGTAGAAATTATTTTTGGTGTTGATTTCCTTAATGACTCACATTGGAAGGTATCAATTACAATATTATTTTAAAAGTAAATAATCTTTCATTTTCAATAATATGAAATAAAATGTAAAAAGTTGCAATGTCTTGTCTCAGACATTTAGGCACCAAGAGCGAAAGGAAAAGTATCATAGATGTGGTAGATTAGTGTCCCTCTCTGGTACCACAAAGCTCCTGCCCATGAGCACACCGGCCACAGGGCAGAATTGTCCCTGCAAATGCAGGTAGTAGAATTTTCCTAGCAATAACTGATCATGAAAAGGAAAACATTCCTCCTATACAGACACATATATAACAAAAGGTAGGGAAGGCATTGCAAGTCATCTCTTTCCCCTTATACTTTGCTGTAGCTAGCTAGGGAAGAACTGCCCTACTGGCAGCAGCACAGTGCAAGATTACAAAATAACCTATTCTCTGAAGGTTTGGGCTTCCTACTTAGAGAGACTGACAACTCCATACCATCTCAGTGTTAACTCTGATACGCCACTTAGAGTCACGAAAATGAGAGAGTGAACACCGTCAGAAAGTGCCTCTTTCCAGTGGTAGAAAACAATACACATCCCAGAAGAGGTATTTGAGGAAATCTCTGACAGAAAGTATCAGAAGTGCTATTTAATTCTCTGACAGAAAGAAAAACAGAGGAAAGGAAGCAAACATGAAGTTCAAGTATGCCCATCACCTGTCAGACACCAGGAGGAAAAAGGACATTACCCAGTAATACCAAATCAGCTCTGCTGGGCTGCTCCACAAGGGACGATGAGCAAGGCCGACATCACCTGGGTGCAGCCCTACAGCACCCAAGCAAGGCTGGGCTAGGGATGGTGATGGGACCTGTGACAGTCCCACGTCGGGTAGAGGGTCAGTCAGAGCCAGGGTCTATGCAGCAGAAGAGAGGCCTGCAGGGAAATCTACCTACATTGTGCATCCAAGGTGCATGCAGGAGACAAGGCTAGAAATGGAGTGGACAGAGATGTTCACTCTGCTGATACTGAACTGCCCTAGAAGAGGCTGCTGTGATTCATCTGACACCATTTCATACAGGCTCCACAGCTACCAACCCATATCCACAACTTCAAATGACAGTGACAGGTTTTGGAGCACAAACACAAAAATCTAAAAAAGTACCAAAAGATCACTTTTATGGGACTTAACTTCTCTCCAGTCTTGACAAGAAAAAATGTAAATTCAGAAATGACTAATTTTTTTTAAAATGTTCACACATTTGATTTACAAGGTGATGCAAAGTTTACTCGTCGTTAAGTGTATAGCTACATAATAAGATCCTGTCATTCTTGTTGTATCTTTTTATTCAGGCTTTGGACTTTCCAGGCAGAGACTGGTTCACTTCATATTATTTATGCAGTGACCAGCAAAACCAAAATTCTCATTAGTCCACCCAAGCATAACAGTTCTCTAAACAATAATACGTCATAATAATGGATGTTAGTATAGTTAATTCTGTGTATATGTGACACTCTCCATCACATGAAGGGTTATGAATAAACATGAATTTTCAAGCATTGCATGATATAAAATGCATTTGAAATGGCAGTACTATATCATCACAAAACACAGAGAACTTTTATATTTTTGAGAAGAACTATAAAGATAAAATCTGTAGGAAAATTAATAGAGAATGGAGATAAAGCATTATTTGATATAGCTATATTTCTGAAAATGAGAATTTCCTCTTGTAAAAAGTATTTCTGGGTAAATCTCAGACGAAATGTATACCAAAGCCCATGGATATCTGATGGGAACTGGTTTTCAAGTACCCTATATTTTTTTTTTAATAAAATTACAGAAATATGTAGTATATAGTGCTAAATTAAAAGTAAATTGCTTGAAGGCATACAGCAGTGTTCAACCCGGCATAAAATATAGGGGTCAATTTTTTTTCCTGCTTGTTACAAGCATAATCTTGGGCAACTCATAGAAATAAATGGATTGAATCATAATTTAGAAAGCATAAATAGATTTTTTCCTGCTTGTTACAAGCATAATCTTGGGCAACTCATAGAAATAAATGGATTGAATCATAATTTAGAAAGCATAAATACAAAAATGAATTTTCATACAAACCATTTCAAATTGCTTAAGATTTTTGGAAAGTGAAGCAGCTTTGTACTATTGCAACAACTAAGGTACCTAATATGAGGCACCATGCCTGAAGGTATTTAAAAGATGTGTAGATGTGGCACTTAAGGACATCGTTTAGTGGTGGACATGGCAGTGTTAGGTTTGTAATTGGACTTGATCTTAAAGATCTCTTCCAACCTAAATGAGTCTATGATTCTATAATTCTGTGGTGCTTTTCTAAGCATTTATTTTTGTATTCTATTTTAACTTGTAGGGATGCAATTCCTCTGAATAAAACTATGGTAATTCACTCTGGCTGGAAATGTAGTACATGATTAAGTTTCAGAAGAAAACTTTTCTATAACAATTTACCACAAAATTATTTGTTCTTTCTTAGTAGTAACAACACTATGTCAACTAATTATTATGAATAGCAGGGGATCCAAACCCCTTCCAATTAGTTAATATGTATTTACTAATTGTATTATACTGTTTGTATAATTGTATTATATTATATAAATACTATTTACGAATTGTATTATATCAATTTACAGGAACACTAAGGAAGCTGAAGTATCTTCCGCTACACTCCACTGATCATCGGGAGTGGTTAACATGGATTCACCAAGGGGAAATCATACTCAACTAATCTGATAGCCTTCTACGATAGGGTGACTGGTTGGGTGGAAGAGGCAGTCGGTGTTTTCTACCTTGACTTCAGCAAGGTCTTTAATGTTATCTCCTGTAACATCCTTATAGGTAATCTTAGGAAGTGTGGTTAGATGAGTGGACAGTGTGGTGGATTGAGAACTGGATGAGTGGTAGAGTTCAGAGGGTGGTGATCAGCATTGCAGAGTCCAGTTGGAGGCCAGTAACCAGTGGTGTTTGAGGCTGTGATGTCATTCAATAAGACCTAGACAGGCTAGAAAGTTGGGTGGTGAGTAACTTGATGAAATTCAACAAGGGCAAGTGTAAGGTCCTGCATCTGGGGAGGAATAATCCCCCACACTGCTACAGGTTAGGAGCTGACCTGCTAGAAAGCAGCTCTGCAGAGAGAGATCTTGGAGTCCTGGTGGACATTAAGTTGACCATGAGCCAGCAATGTGGCCTTGTGGCCAAGAAGGCCAATGGCCTCCTGGGGTACATTAAAAAAACCGTGACCTGCAGGTCTAGGGAGGTCATCCTCCCCCTCTCCCCTGCCCTGATCAGGCTGCATCTGGAGTACTGTATCCAGTTCTGGGCCTCCCAGTTCAACAAGGACAGGGACTGCAGGAAAGAGTCCAGTGGAGGGCTACAAAGATGATCAAGGGAATGGAATACCGCTCTTAAGGGGAAAAGTGAACAGATCTGAGCCTGTTTACCTGGAGGAGACTGAGAGGGGACCTGATCAATGTTTAGAAATATCTAAAGGGAAAGTGTCAAGATGGGGCTCAGGCTCTTCTGAGTGGTGCCCGGTGACAGGACAAGGGACAATGGACACGGGCTGGAACACAGGAAGAAAAACTTCTTTACTTTGAGTGTGACACACTTCCAGTGTGAGCACTGGAACAGGCTGTCCAGAGAAGTTGGGAGTCTCTTTCTCAGGAGATATTCAAAACCCACCTGCATGCATTCCTGTGCAGCTTGCTCTAGATGAACCTGTTTTGGCAGGAAGATTGGACTAGATGATCTATTAAGGTTCCTTCCAAACCCTACAAACAAACAAAACTTTTTAATTCCACTAAAGTGCTTCTTCTTGACCACATAATAGTGCAATGTCCACCTCGCCACTGTGTACCCCATTTTAGAAAGAAAATCAATCTAGTTTGCAGTTAAGCTTGCTCTGGGACTCAAAGCAGTAGTGTCATGCAATTTTCAGCTCTGTGACCGGTCCAATGAAGTAAGGGGTCTACTGGGACTCTTGAACCCAAAGTAGTAGATCTATGCAGAACTGCACTGCACTGTTTTGTGCAGATGTAACAGCTTGTCTGAAGCTAGGTTGGATGTCAGCCTACTGGGCAAAGTATGTCCTAGGACTCTGCCCATGTCAGTTTATCCATTCTCCATCACACACTTACTGAGATATTAAAAATATGTTCAGTATACTCAGTTATGGACAACCGAGTGTTTTCCCACAATAGCATATATTTAACTGTGTTTAATTAATATATATATTTTTTTAGGCTCTGTAACTTGGACACAATCATGTAAAACGTGAGCTCCTAATGGAATAGACACATGTATTTGCTGAGCATTTCTGGCTCTGCAATAAAGAATTACTAATTTGGAGGTCTCTGAATTTATCTGACATTGTATCAATTTCTAGCTACTAATAATTCAAAACTGTAATTGACTTCTCCCTGCCACACAAATCTGTAGGACTACTTCAAAATGCCTCAGCTAGATGATAAAGCTCCAAAATGAGAATGCTGTGCCCATCTAATAACTTCTCAAAGGCTCATGCAGTTTATCTAAAGCTTCCTAGAAAATACAAGCTCAATTTCTGTGAAAACAATTTTTCACTTGCATTCTTCAAGGTCAGTAAAACTCTCCTTTCAAAATGCAGTTGCAGAGTATAAATGCAACACTTTGAGCAACCTGCCATTATGCTGACTTGTATTTAAAAATTTGCATTCCACCTTCCCAGCAAAAGCAGTGACAGGAAATACCAGAGGTTTAGCAAGAAGTTAACTACAAAATGGCAATTATGGTTATGAAAAGGAAGGCATGAATGTGATTTGTGGGAGTATTTCAAGTGGCAGCTAAGGCTCTACACTGCTCCCATGGGAACACACCCTGCCACCCCATTTTAAGAGCTTCTGAGAAGCCTGCCACCTAATGTGGATGTCTTCTATATAATTAAAACTACTGCCTTCAATTTAATTTTAAAGAATATTAATGTTTACAAACTCATTTAAAAAATCTTCAGAGGAAATGTCAGAACTAATGAACCTTATTCAAATGTGCAGTGGAGCAACTCCCTTAAAAATCACAAGGGTCACAAAGTTTGATGAGAAGATACCTTAATTTTCCAAGTTATTGCCTTATTAGCAGAGTTTATCATACAAATTTGGCTTTCGTTCTTCAATTCATATAAACTGTAATTGAGTTAATGCATGGTGCAATACTAGAATATGTTAAATCCTAAACTAACCTCACCAAATTCTTCTGATTCAAAGCAAGAAAATGCCTCCATTTCGAGAGAAATTAAGCTGCAAGTAAACATCATGTAGTCGAACTAGTTGCCAATTCATTAATATAATATGAATAGGTCAGTATTTTGGCATATGTATGTTTCAACAAGTGTTGAATGGTCTCCAAGGATATGGGGAAGCATTTAAAGCTAATCACCCTGAATATACTGGCTTTGGCTAGTCTATCAGAGACCTGCTACTTGTCAGCATTGAACTGGTGACGTGTATGCAATAATATTACAAAGAAAGATGCAATTTATACAGAAAATCTGTAAGATACCTATGTCATGCTAATCTATACCCACCTATTAAAGACATAAAACACAAAATGCAAACCAAAACCTACTAGTCTATCAACTGAACTATTCTGAACTATTCAAGTTCAGAATCCTAGACAATAAAGCATGGAATTTTTCTTTTATAGCTTAGCTGCTTTCAGCTCTTCATTATTCCATGAACTTTTTCTAACTACATCATTATAATGAGTTTAAGGATTTTTTTTTCCCTGTTAGACTGTAATCTTCCCATGACTGAATTACCTAACTGTTAACAATAATTTAAATAGTATGCTAGAGCAATCACCGGGCAATTAACTTAATAACCTGTCTTTGTAATTAAAATCGGAATTAAAATGCACTCAAAGAAAAACTGCAGTACAGCTCAGGACCACGCTGATTATACCTTTGAAAACTGCTGTCCTCTGAGCAAGGTTAATCTAAGTTTTAAAAACCTAACCTTAAAATCTTCAAAAAGAAGCTGACTAAAAGTTGCTACTCTAGTATCATCACACTGGCTTCCCCAAGGAGAGAAAATGAATTGTGAAAAAGTTACTTTCAAGCCTAGGAATCATGAAAATCTTACTACTTCAAGTTACAACGATTTGCCTGCTGAATAGAAAATAAATAGAAACCAACAATATGAACCTGCAACAGTAAGACTTTAAAATACTTTGAAAGTTTAACAGTTGTAAATCAAATTAAAAGATTAAAGGTATTAGAGGAACTTAAATGTCTTTATTGTTGTGTCCAGAGTTATCACGCTGGGCATCTCCATAAGAATCACGTTAGCATAAATGCCTATGTTTTAGTAACAGTTGTAAAATATGACCTTTTAAAAAGACTGAAACAGCTTCTTACTTTTAACTACCCACATCAAAGGAGGCATTAGACTTTTCTCACACTTTATTTCCCTTCTACCAGCTCCTAACAAGGTTTTACAAAGAACAAAGTGTAATGGAGTCTTAGCAGGTTGCTAGACTCAATGTTTCCTTTTAAGAGCAATGCAATTATTCATATATCCCTATTTACTGATTTGCTTTCATCAAAGTAAAAATGTTTTAATTTAAAGAAAAAAAGCAACACAGCATAGTTCTCCTTTGACTTTTTTTTTTACCTTTTTAATAAATTTATTTGCTTAAGTGGGAAATACATACTTAAAAAATTACTCAATGAACAGTGGCATGATTTATTTTATATTTTTTTCTTCAGGAAATTATAAACTGGTCTTATAAACCATAAAACACTTTGCTTTGCAGAGATAATTCATATATGAAGAACAGACATTTGCCAGTACGCCATTACTTCCTTGAATAAGCCCAATTTGCATTAATTTATTGTGATGCTAAGACACAAGAAAGGACTATCAAGTCTCATAATGCAGACGGAAAAATTACTGTAAAAGGTGAGCAACAATTCTTCAAACTTTCTATTGCAATACAGGTAAGAAAAGATATTACTTTCTAATATTTCTGCCCCTTATTCCTTGCAAAAAGTCTGAAAGGGTTTTAATCCTATCATTTCTGTCCACAGCACAGGAATTAAGTACGAACAGACATAAAAAACCCCAAGCTAGATAATGCATCAGATTTTGCTTCTGCTGCACTTAGGACATTTAAATAGAAATAATATTTATGCCAAGAAACAGATTAGACCCAATAAAGTTGGTGGAAAAATAAAAAAAAAAAGAAACCTGTTATGGAATTCAGGCTGTCATATTTTTTCCTCTCCAGTTCTGAATACCATGAAATCAGCTTCTCCATATTGGCATTTTGCTGTAGTCTTCATACCAGCCTAACCATATTTTCAAGAGAAAGTAACAAAACTGCTGCTATTGTTTTTCTAATCTGTTTCAGAACTTTCCCAATGCTACAAGGAAGAAAAGATGAGGGTCTAATAATGATAAAAGGCTAAACAGTAATTCCCTCATACATAAAAAGCAAACCCTCTAATTTTTAAAGCTCTCTTTTCCTCTCTGATTAAGAAGAAAAAAAAAAAAAAGAACAGTTTCCAATGGCTTCCTGATCATTAGATTTTGTTAAATAACTGAAAGACAATTTATAGTAAATGATTTAGTAATTATTCAGGTCAAGAAGAGCTATTCAAATAATTTTTTTAATTCTATTTGGACTGCTACAGAGTTGCTAGAACACCTTAATTAAGTGATTAGAAGGCATTTGTTTGATGAACATTAACTATATTTATCTACTATAGAACAGATCAACATTCCATTTAATTTTAAAGTACCAGTTTTAGTTAATTTTTTTTGTCTGGCATTTCAGAACAAATCCAAGATAATCTCCATTCTTTTTGCAGTGCTTTTGGTTTATGAGAATAAATGAAGAAGTAATATAGTCGACCATGATTTTCTATAAGGCTTTCTCTGTATTCTGAGAGAATCCTGGGAGTGGATGTGTGCACAAGGAAATAATAATAATAATAATAAAAAAATACCTGTTAATGAAAGAATTTACCAAGATCTTAAATGCATGTAATTAATTTTCTAGTTTGCTGCATAAGCAGTTAGATTAGACAGAAATAGCCGTCTGCATTTTCCTCCAAATACTCTCTGGCAGAATAAGGGTTGAAGTCAATGGATTTACATCATGGATCTGTCTGACACATGGTTTTGAAATAAAAATATAGTTGAATACTGAAAGAAAAAGAAGAACAAACCAACCAAACCTCACTACCAAAACATTAACTTGAACAGCAACTTTCAATCATCAGATAGTAAAAATCAAAATTTGCAAAGCAATATATAGTTTTTAATGTGATTTTTGTCATTTCTAATTTGCTTTCTGTCTTTTCCGATCTGGCTTGAACACTTGAGCAAAACACCTTGGTTTTGCTCAGAAATATCAGACAAAACCTCTCTGGTCAGATAAATTCTAGTCACAGAAAGAAGTTTGCAAGCTAAAACGAAAATCATAATGCAACTATATACTCTGAATGTCAAAGAATGCCTAAATTTCAGTTTGCCTACATAACTAGGTAAGTATGATTAGAAATATGCTACTTTAAGTTGGAATACTGTACTGTTTAATTTAAAAAGTTAAAAAAACAAACAAACCTGTGTAGGTGCGGTATTGCACATGTCCTCCGAGGCCACATTACAACATTAGGACCAGTCAACATTGTGTTCCTGTTTTAGCTACAAGCACAGTGAGCTGAGACAGTCTGACAATCTTGGTCACAGATGCAGTGAGTTTGGACAATCAGGTACTTTGTTGTCCTAGGTATAAGAAACTGTGAGTTAGGATGATTAGGTACTCACTAATGTGTCTGAAACTCAAGCATTTTTCCCCAGGCAACAAGAAACTCTTGCCATTTGGATCATAGCCCACTCTGGAAGGTACCAGAATTACCTTGCAAGACTAGTGGTCAAGAGGGAAAAAATAATGACCAAGTCAATCACCTCATGATCTTAAAAATAGCAATCCTAAGTGAGACCCTTTGAGCTCTCCAGGATTGCAACAAGCTGTGACTCAGTAACCCCTCCTGAGTTGGGACGACTCTCAGGGTAAATTTTGCAAGGATATTAAAGTACAGAATGCTTCTAGAAATGCAAGCGATACTGGTGTCAGGAAGTGACTTCATTTATTGTATGATACTTAATGTATAATACATAATTTAGGACTGTTCAATAACCAGAATTTATTCTATATTTGCTTCCAAACCACGTTTCCTCAAGATTGACTCTGGACTCATATCTACATGGACCACTGATGCATACCATGAGAAATCTGAAGCTACATCCCAGAGGACTAATATATTCACATGGCACAAAAGACTACAATACTGCTTTGAACCCAGAATGCAGGACATACACATTAGCATGGCATTGAGCCTGGGCTATTAAGTCTGTCTCAAGAGTAATTAGTTCAGGCTCAGTACCATGTAGACACAGCATCTCAGTAATGCTGTGTAAACACTATATTTTCTTTTTTCAGCACAAAGAAAGTAACTGTGATACCAGAAAGACCAAAGAGAACCAACTGTTCATACACTAGCCATCTGTATGTCCTGTTCGCACCCTGGGCTTATATGAAAAGATGTTTTACTAAGAGAAGACCAAATATCCTGATATCTGAATAGGACCCCATAATGTTGTGAAGCATCAGTAATGCAGAAAAGGATTAGAACACTGCAAAACACTGGCTAATTGCTATGTCTCAGAAATGGCATATTTAACAGGGGAAATACATTAAGGACTAATGTGAATAGTGACCCTTCACTGGGAACTTCAGTCATAAATGCTGAAGGAAAAGACACTAAGTGACAGACAATTGCCACTGAAATGGACCTGTGAAAAAAGGCGACTTGATCCATAAGGTGTATGAATCAATAACTTCTACAGTACAGAAAGACAGGCAATAGCACTATTTTAAAAAGACACTAGTGGCACCTCATCTAAATTGCTCAGGCACTCATGGTGAGAATAAAAGAATCCCAAAGAGAGCAGTGCAGTGAAGAGCCATTTAGATTATCTAAGTGCATAGCCTTTATTCAGACAAGTAAGAGCAAAATGAAGGTCCAGCTGGGATATGAATTTTGCAATGGAGATGGAAAGAAATATTGAAGGACCCAAGACCATTACCAGCTATTACGTTGACTATACCTTTGTACTGGACCTGGCTGGGGTGGCGTTAACCTTCTTCATAACAGCCCATATTGTGCTTGGTTTTGGATTTGTGACTAAAATGGTGTTGATAACAGACCAGTGTTCTGGCTATTACTGAGCAATGCTTGCTCAGAGTAAAGACTTTTTCTTTTTCCAACTCTGCCCCCCAGGTTAGTAGACTGGGGGTGGGAAGGAGGTTGGAAGTAGATACAAACTGAACAGCTAACTCCAACGGACCAAAGGTATATTCTAATCCATATGTTATGCTCAGCAATAAAAACGGAGAGGAGATAAGTTTTTTGGTTTTGGTGGGTTTTTTTTTGTTGTTGTTGTTTTTGGTTTTTTGTGGGTTTTTTTGGTTGGTTGGGTTTTTTTGGAAGGTGGCCATTGCTCAGAGGCTGGTTGGACTCTGGTCTGCTTGTGTAAGGTGTCACTGCCTTTGTATTGCTTGTTTTGTGGGGCTGGGGTGTGTGTGCGTGCAGGGGGATATTGTCTTTCTTCTTCCTGGATCCTTTGCTTATTAAAATATGTTTCTCTTGATGCACAAGTTGTCTTGCTTTTGCTCTTCCTATTACCTCCCTTGTCCTGGTGGAGGGTGGGAGACAGAGTGAGCAAGCAGCTGTGTGGTACTTAGCTGTCAACTGGGCTTAACTAAAACAACCACCACTGCCTCCATCACCTCTCAGCTGCAACCTGTCTCAATCTGTAAATCATACAGTGGAACATACCATTTTGTCTCTCTTCTCTGGTTTTCAGAGGAAGGGGAAAAGCACACAGCCAGGAGAATGCCACAATATATTACAGAACTGCCGGGTACCTGATTATAGAGTAAATCTAATCCTCTGTAAACCTGAAGAATGAATGCATACACAGAATTTTCCTGGTTTTTTTTATTCTAATACCTCAACTCATCTAGTAAAACCAATTCGTTCTCTCCAGAAACATTGCCTGTCTCTTGTGAATACATAAATGACAGGACAAGGAGAGGTAGAGGTGGCACAGGCACAATGCATACAAACTCTCAGTACACATATTTAGCTCAGAAACCCAAAGTGAGAGATTCTGAAAGATTCTCCCCATGGAATTATGGGATGAGGACTAGGAGGGAATTTGTAAGATGCAGATTGATAAATTTGTGAACTGGTGTATAACTGCTTTCTGGAAGAGCAACAGACTGCATTTCATAGCCTAGAGCTAGCAGAAATCTCCTACACAACATACTGCCAAATAAGTTTTTCAGGAATAAACTCATGGTTAAGGTTGCATGCCGTAGATAGATAACTCAACTCACACACTTCTCTGTCTTCAGGAAAATCTAAGTTTCCATGAAAGTCTTTGAAAAATGGCAGAAAAGCAATCTGTCATCATTTTTCGTAGATAGAAACCAGAAACCAGTATACAGACAGAAAACTCTGTAAAGCACTTTGAACCACCTTTAGAGAAAATAGTTTTACTTTTCCCAAACAACAACAACAAAAAAAAAAATTAACATTTTATTTTGTAGTCACTATGAATAGATAATCTTCTTTCATAAACTCATAGGACTGCACTTTTACTGCATTTTAGACAAAGAGCCTCACACCCCAGTCACATCTGCTTCAAAAAAGGAGAATGAAAAGTCTATCTTGTTCTAATTTATTGCCTTCAGTGAGACACATATTACTCATCAGAAGAATTTAGTCCGGCCTCAGTTCATCTCATCTTCCTTCTGCTAGCCTAAAAGAGACAGAATGAACCCAAGGAACCTTCTTCCCTTCCAAATGTAGCATAAACGGTAGTAAGAAATTATTTTGCCCTTGCACAGCAGCACAGGACTGGCAATGATTTTAGCCCCAAATACTACAGGAATAGATTTAGCAATCTTGTTCACTTTGGAAAAAAAACAAAACCAATTTCCAAGAGTCATACCTTAGAGTATTCATCAACACAAAACTCCGGTTACACCAGCACTTTGGATATACTTCCTCTAATGGTTCGTAGTTCTTATGTTATACACTATGCAACTTATTCTAGAATTAGCTTAGGTTTACATCACACAGTAAATCTACTGTGCAGATTGCACTGCTACTTGTTAATGCTTGTCAGAAAATTTTTAATACTGTAATACTAATCTGTTAATACTGACTAAGAATCTAGAGTTCTATTCAACGTACCACAGCTGATAACCCAAATAAGTTTTGCTGCAGTGCAGCACATGACAGGGGGCCAGAGGCTAAGCCTTATATGCTGGAACCTGAGGATTCTGTGGAAAAAAAAATAATTTAGTGTTACTGCATTTTGAGGTGTCTAATTGCTTTTGGTGGTTTCTCTTGCTCATGAAACACTGAATCAGTCAGATTCTACCTTTTATTAACAATGATTGTATTTATTGGAAAGCTGTTTTACATGACAAAATACTGAATTAGTATCATTCTTAACTAAGATATAAGGACAGATTCTAGTGCTGTGGTAGTGGTACTACAGCATAAGAATTGCGGAAAACCCCTGGACAGTCCTCTCAGCTGACATGGGAGAGTATAAGGTAGAAAAATACAATAAGAGCACACTAGGGAAGAACAGCATGGGACAGTCTGCATCTCTGCAGACTTTTTTTGTTGAGACTCATCATTCTCCTTTAGGTCACTGCAGAAAAGATGCTTGCATACTACTTACTCCACTGTTTGTAAAGACATTTTTGTTATAATAAAATATGTTTGCACCATATGAAAGGAGAAGTACTGAGTATGGAAACATTACAGTAGGAAGGGGTAAAAAAAATTATTACTAAATACAGGCCTGGGATTTTAGAGGTGAAATTCCTGACTCGGGAATTATAGAAAGGAACAGCAGAACTTCCACAGGTTTGTAGAACCATGCACACAGAGTAGGCAGAGATGTAAGCTTCACTTGGAGCTCTACCATAGGTTTGTTCATACTCTTCAGGATAAATTATGTCTCTTCACTGTCTCCCTGATGAAGTGCATTATGTGGCAAATAACACACTTCTGTTTGCATCTCTCATACTTGCATGAGAAGGACAGAATATTATTGATGTTAAACAGTGTATTGGTTTCTAGATCTTTGAAGCAGACAATAGGCCTAAGCATGGTCTTTCAAAATGTGTACCTATTAGAAAAATCATTTTTCTATAATTCTGTGACTTTATTTTCTGTGAACAAGAGAAATATTCAATACTTAAGTATCTAAAGTTACAGTTATTGTACTTTTTCACAAAGAAAGGACATTAATATATAACAATATAATTTGCACTATACCATGCTTTACTGAGTTTGTTATAATTGAGTAAAATAATGCATATTCCTGTGTGTGGCTGTTACTTCTTTTCATCGACTGAAGAACGAGCATAAGTTTAACATACAGTTTAATTTTGCTCTATCAGAAATGGTGAAACAGGTCATTGATTTTTTTCTCTCTTCCATCCTTCAGATCACGTAATGGTTCATCAACCCTTATACTACCCCTGTACAGTAGCTTTAATGATGAATGTGAATATGATGTAAAGATTGATTGGGAGAACAGAAAATAGATATTTCTAGTTAGGTAACAATGAATAAATTTAAATTATTATGACCCTGAAAAATATTAGGAATGTTTTGACTCCATATCTGTCATCCAAAGTTCAGTACTCTTCATAAATCATAAGTACAATGATTACTTCGCAGAATCATTGAATGGTTTGGGTTGGAAGGCATTTAAAGATCACCTTGTTCCAACCCCCTTGTCATGGGGAGGGACACATCCAACTCGACCGGGTTGCTCAAAGCCCTGTGCAGCCTAGACTTGAACATTTCTGGGTAAGTGGGGTATCCACAACCTTCTTGGGCAACCTCTTCCAGGGTCTCACTACCCTCACAGTAAATAATGTCTTCCTAATATCTAATCTGAATCTACTCTCTTTCAGTTTAAAAACATCACCCCTTGTCCTATCACTCCCCTGAAGAGGAGTCCCTCCCCATATTTCCTGTAGGCCTGTTTTAGGTACTGGAAGGCTGCTATAAGTTCTCCCCAGAGTCTTCTCACCTCCAGGCTAAACAACCCTAACTCTCTCAACCTGTCTCCAAAGGAGAGGTGCTCCAGGTTCTGATCACCTTCGTGGTCCTCCACTGAACTTGCTTCAACAGATCCGTGTCCTTCTTATGTTGGGGGCCCCAGAGCTGGTCAAAGATAACCTAGAACACAGTCACTAGACTATGTATGTATTAAACAAAGAACAGAAAAATGTGATTTGATAGCATGACATATATGTAAAATCTGAAAAGAGGTAACTGTGGAAAACCCTAAATGATTTCTATGAAACCTTTCTGAAATGGATCGCATTATTCATGAGTTGTATGGAGTCAGGATGTTCAACCAGGGCTTCAATCATCCTAGTATCTGCTGGAAGGACACTAGGGTTGGGCACATACATCCAGGAGATATATGGAGTGTCCTGAAGGTGGTTTCTTGACATGTGATCTATAAACCAAGAAGAGGTCGCACTTTTCAGACAGAATAACCCCAGAAGAGGAAGAACCGGTCAAAGATGTGAAATCCAGTAGCCAATGTCAACAGCAGTTGACATGATGAAGAACTTAAAGTCCTGAAAGAAGGAGCAAGACAAAGAGTCGAATCACATCCATTAGAATGATCCAACTGCAGAACTGAAGCTTTTTAGACTTTCATAAGTTGTTTGGGTCTTTTGGTATTTCAGGGAATTTTTACCTCCTCTCTACCCAGCATTTTCTTATATTTCAAGACTAAATAAGAAATAACTTGCACCTCTTCTAAATAACTTAGATGTCTCAGAACATCCACTTGGGAAAAAAAGTTTAAATTTTATGGAGAGAAAAAGGGAAAAAAAGTACTTATACATTTTATACATTTTCTTACACTCCAAAGCCTGACAGTCCAGTAGGTAGAATGCTCATCTAAGGTATAACAGGCGCACATTTACATAACATTTACATATTTCTGTCTCACAGAAAGCCAGGCTTTGAAATGCAAGCTTTTGTGCCTACTTAACTGCCCAACTGGAATTTCTAGATTACTAGTTTAGCTTCTCCCAGATATGTTTCTAATTTATATTAAAATTATTCAATGGATCCTACAGAGATGACAGAGATGGCTGAAGAACCTAATGGTAAGGCAATGATAAAATACCAGAACAATTACTTAAATATTAAGTATCTGAGGTATAAAATTCAGTACATAAGTATCCCTTGACTATTCTATGAAAGGGCTTTTTGTCTTTTATGGTTCTGATTAAACGTTCTCCGTTGAATCCCAAGAATCTCTCAGGTTAAATTCTGTTCAAAGCAGTACAGTCATGTGAAAACCCTTCCTTAGCCCAATTAACTGAATTTGGTATTTAATTGTACTCAAAACTGAAATTCACAGCATAACTGAAAAGATTCTAGGGTTTGGGATGAGGGTTTCTTTGGCTGCTTCTTTTTAATTAAAATATTGAGAGGAACCCACTTTAATTCCACAAAGTGATCTCTCTAATCTTGACCCAGACTAGCATTTAAAACACTAGCTTTGCTTCAAGGCTAAGGATGTTTCATTATAGTATTATATACTTATACTAGAAAGATACTTTTTTGATTGATCAAAATCAAAGTAGTTACATTTCACACTCTCAAAAGGATGTGGAGTGGCATGTATAACTGCCATGATGTAAATGTGGTATAGGAGTTCTTGGCAAAATTAATTTTTCTCAGAACACAGAAAAATATCAACCTAAAGGGCCAAACTATTCATGAAACAAAACTTATAAACTTATTCCTATTTTCATTAAAATTCTAGTATAAAGATATAAAGGCATAGCTTTAGTGTAAGATCATTCATTTAATGAAGATCAGAGCAGCTTTCAGCTTGTGATTTCTATTCACAGCTTAGTTAAGACAAACATATGCTCGGGTTTCAAAATAGATGTCAAGGGAAAATCTACTGCCAAAATAATGTCTCATTTCAACACAATAAAACTTGGTATTATATATGTCAGCTTACTTAGCCATTATAACAATTTGGGATTTTACAGCATGAAGACTGTAAGGAAGTGTGGCACTTCACATTTAACACATTGTGCACAGCTATAAACTGTATTTCTAGTTGGCTTGATGCAAAATACTTCTAAAGAAAGCTTTTACTTGTAAATTTATATTAGACTTTAGAATTTCCCCTAAGAGATGCATATGGGGAATTTTTTTAACGATTTATAGATGATTTAAAAGTTCACAATGTCTTACAACTGTTTCATGAAAACTATAAATCAGCATTTATATTATGTTTAAGGCCCAATAGCGTTTTGGCAAGACACTATTAGTTCAGTGTTTTGAACTTCAATTTCTCTGGGGAATTAAAAAAAACAACAAACCAAACCAAAAACATCCTCTGAAACAAATGAGAGAACAAATAATTTTGTAAAACATTCTTCCTTATTTTAGTGGTCCCTCCTGAAATATTGCTGCATATCTAGAAGTGTTTGAATTCTCAGAAATATTAATGCTTTCCCCATTATAAAAATAATTTAAGATAATATGCTGCTTTACCTGCTATTAAAAATATATGTTCTTCACAATGAGAAATTCATATGCTGCTTCATGACTTGATATGGAAAATGGATCATTCAAATAATTTCCAATGTATGTCAGTGTTATAAGGCTTAACATATCACTGTCTATATTTGCACTAAATGTTAATTATTTGTTTACAGCTTTCATTATCTTCAAGTTGCCATTACTTACATCAAATGGATGGTTCAAATGATATATAATATTTTCTTTTTCTAGAACAAAAAATTACTAAGGTTAAGAACATTCTTTCACCGGGTCTATTTTACAGCATGTTTGGAAATCACATAGGTCCATGAGGATGTCTGCAGATGATGGCATAGAAGAAGCACATGTATGATTCCAGAATATTAAA
>VXBJ01003165.1:258926-358113 GCA_013400055.1 Nycticryphes semicollaris | reverse complement strand
AAAAACAAAAAAAAAAACCAAAACAGAGTAAAGGGTTAAGTTGTCAGGGTGAACTTAATGTAAAATTGTGTTAAAAATAAATGAGATAAAGATTTTTACTTCTCTGTCTTGTACCTTATACAAAACAGAATTATGCGTTCAGCTAACCTTTTGCTGAAGTCCCATTGAAAATAATATTTTGGGGGAGGGTTGAATGAGAATTTACAGGGCTTATACTCTAATAACAATAATTCATAAACTAAAATAACTAGTAATTTTATATCTGCCTAATTTGATTTTTAGCTATACAAACATTCTTATTTTGCCATATCCTGAGCTGGCAGACAGATTTCTCTTGCCTTTACCAGTTTTCTTCTTAAGTCATTGGAGCCACCGTCTGATGTGGCCCTTAATCCAGGTAGTACCCTACAATATCAGCTTTTACAAAAGTTTCCTAAGCAGCTCCAGGTAAAAGCTATGAGTTTTAGTTTAGATATTGCTTTTTTTAAAGTATTTTCAGCTGATTTTTGCTTGAGGCAAATAGAAAGTCCTCATGGCCAGAAGGGAGCAAAACCAGCTCACTAGCCAGTGTTCGTATGGAAAGAGAGCTAAATCCAAAAGGTGTATTCTCATGACCTCCTGAAAAAATCACAGTCTGCTTATATCCATTCATCATATTATACCAGTATGACTATATTTTCAAGTATTCCCTTGAAAACTTCTCCCTGAAACCTGGCTCTATTCTTCCTTATAATAATGTCATAGTAAGAGCTTCCCTCTTTGCAAGTTTTTTTTAAAATACACTCACATGATAAGCATGTCAGATACAGTGATGATGAGGGAAATGTTAATACATAAATAAAGGGGTGGATTGTACAGCCTGTATTTGGGATAATACATAGTTGCTAATGTAAGCCATTCACATTTTCATAAATGCTTATGTAAACTATACTTTTTACTCAACACTTATACATGCTAGCAGTAAAAACCCCTAATATATACCTGCTGTACTGCACAAACCACTGACTAGTTAAGGAGCATAAGCAGAGATCTCAAACAGCAGAGGAGAAATAGTAATTCGAAGTTCTGTATCAGTTTTCACTTCAACTGACCCCTTCAGACAAGAGAAAAACTAGAAAAGTATTGTACCAAATGAAAAGATTCTCAAGGACAGTGCCTCAGGGAGACAAAGGGTTGGGCTATGTTATTCATCACCGAATCCTGTTTTGAGTATTAGACCAGCATAAAAACGAAACCGTTTTATTAGCTAAGTCAATTGAGCTCAATTAAATTTTGTTGCATGCAAGATTTCCAAGTGCTGATTACTAGGATGACTCATTTAGAAATATTTTACTTTCTCAAAACAACAGAGAACATTTTTAGTACAAGCAGCAAAATTTTAAAAGACATTTTCCTATACATACATTAAAATGATGTATTAAGGTGACAGCTGTCACCAAATAAAATGTTGAAATAAAAAATGTAATTTATAAGTACTTTTTTGAATTAGTAAGGTGTTACCAATTTATTATTCAATGCTATGAAAAGTACTGAGCAGCACACAGTGAACACTCAGAATCGCACTGAGGAGAGGCAAGCACTTGACAACCCCTTCCTTCTAACAGGAGCCAGTTACAAAAGAGGGAACTGGAAATCAAACAGCTATTTGAAATAATCCTTATGGAATGAAACAAGATTTCTGTCACAATGTAGATGGAGCCTGACAGAATGCCAGATTTAAAAAAGATCTAGAAAGAGTTCTAAATACAAGAAAGGCCTGTATCTGGAGACTGTTATTACGAACTCTAAACCTTTCACAGTTCCGCCTTGAAATCTGAAGTGTCACAATAGGTGAGGTTTCATAATCCAGGATCAAGAGGGGAAGATAAACATCTAAACACTTGTAGCTTAAAAGGTCTCATCATAAGTAAGGCTGGGCCTGGCGGGGATGGCGTTAGAGGCAACCTTGGCAACTTAACCCTTCCATCTGGCAATGGTCATCCCACCACAAAGACAAGCACAGATAGCTGTAGATTTCAAAATTAGAGAGCAAAATAGGCCTGAATATCCTGTTACAAGATGTGTGACCAGCACTCCATGGAGAACAAAACACAGGAAAAATCAGAATCATGATGCTGCTTCCATTGTCAAAGATAGCAGAAGCCTAATAAAAAAAAAAAAAAAATCCAAAAGATCCAGTTTGTTTCTGTGTTTGGATGCTATAAAAATACTTCCCTTTCATTCCCACTAATGTAATTGCACTGGTCCATGTCCTATTGAACTAATATAACTTGAAAACTGATCTGTGCACAGTATACTCTTTGCATAATATATTTGCTGTTCTCAAATTAATTCCCAAAAGTGCATTATTTTGTTGTGTGTATCACTCTAGTCAACTGATTTTTGCTTTTTGTGGATAACAAGAGTACATCGTTCATATGCAGAAAGTTATAAAGTCATTTATCCTGTATATTAGTGTTTTTCTTCAAAACAAGAGTCAAAAAATACAGCATCGCTACAACAAACTACCCCAAATTCTCAAAACTCTAATCTTCAGAGGTTGCTAATTGGTCTTAACCAGAATAAATTCATAGCTTTAACCATATATGACTCAAAAAATACCTGGAATATTCCTCCCTATGTAGAATAGTGATGCAGTTTAAAAAAGGGATTTTATGGTTAACTTTTTTCTTCATTTGTTTTAGCTGAAATGGCTTGCTCATTACCATGGATTTTCCCTTGTGTTGTGATTCTTATAGAAATTTAACAGTAATGAAAACAAACACATTAGCTTATTTCTTTCATCAGCTGAAAATGTCATCACTGAAATAAACTTTTTTTTTTTACCATTAGCTCGTTTACAGCATTTGATCTTGACTTTTCTTTAAACACAAAATCTAAAGGGATGACTCATCTCTTAATGGCTTTTCAACAGCAGGGGGAGCTTTCATCATGTTTAGAACTCCACTGTGTTTTTAATTTTAATTTATCATTCAGGAAAGTGTAACCAAGCTGTATTACATTACAGAATAGATTTTAGAAAGATTAAACGATTTGTGATTGCATTCTCAGGCCAACACTATACCTGAACTGTAACTAAGCAAGAAAATTAAAAAATCAACAACAATCCACACACACACACACCAAAAAAACCCAAAACCAAACCAAACCAAACCAAACACAAACCCAAAACAACCCTGCTTACTAACATCTTTTCTCAATGGCAGTTTGGTCTTCTAGGAAAGAAGGAAGAATTTATGTCCCTTGACTGGCGCTTTATTATGGCACTTGTCTCACAGTTGGATGCATTCTCCATGTCACAAAGACATTTCAATGATCATTAGGCATTCCAACATCAGACTGAAACACGTAAAACTGGTTATATTTAGGTGCATATCAGCCTGCCATAAAGTGTCGTGGTGACATTAATAGGTTTGAAAAACTGGTATAGATTTCCTTTTTCTAAAAGGGCTGTTTCTGATTTTGAGTATCATAATGACGCTTTTCCAGGCAGTTTCCATGGAAATCCAAAAGTGGAAACATACATTTCTTTCTTTGTAAACAAGGTATTTATATATTTATTAATTATTCTCAATTAGCCTCTCCCAGCATTGGTGCATAACAATGTATTTTTATTACTATGCATTTTTTTTTTCTTATTAGCAAGAAGACACCATATTGCATACACAAAAGAATAGAGTAAAAGCTGAGAGCTCAATATTCAACATTCATCAGTTATTTGTAATTTGTACTTACAGCTGAAGTACACTATCCATCACACAAGGTAGTTGCCTGAACCCCACAGAAGTTGCACTTAACTACATTTATTCATTTGTATCTTGACTTGTATGTAAAGTTGGGCACATACAGCCACTGTGCTAGTTTCTGACCTTAGAAACTTTAGGCAAAATATTTCTTTAAAATTCTTTTCCCTTGTATTTAATTGAGTATTTTAATTACTTCTTCCGGGTAATTTCTATTTATTTCATGCAGACTTTTAGAAAAAAATCCTGGCTTTTTCACCTTTCTCTTTACTTGTATTTCATTTTGTCTTTGAACAGTAATATTTTTATCTAGCAGCAGCAAGCATTTTTGTAGTATCCTGTAATTTTGGATTCTGGATTTTTTAGTATGTTGACCAGTAACATCCAAGTCCATTCTGAAGAGTTGCAGGAATGACACTTAAAATTAGCTAATTCAAAAAGCCCTATCTATTTCTTTACATCCTCAGTCGATTGAACTACTAAACACTTTGTGACTACAAAACAGCTAAATTAAATCTGAAAGGTGTGAACCTGAAACGACTGTCCCTTCCAAAAGAAAAGCAAAGACAGAAACTCTGTGTTCCTAGTTTTCTCAAATTTTAGTTCATATTGCATTTTCATATCTTGTTTATATAACCACATCACAAAACCACCATCAGATATTTGAAGTCCTCTGCATAGCTGATGTAGCTAACTCAAGTTCTTTCCTCATAGGGATAGATTTACACTTCGCCCTGTGATTGCAAGATTTTTACCTATTAAGGCCATTTTATTCCAGATACACATCTCAGTTATGATAAACCATTTCACTGTATCCCCTAGTTTTATGCTGCATGACATAAAATCTATTAAAATACTTCTGCCTTTTATATACTTTGATCTCCACTTTATTTGTCATTAAATTCTATTGCTTTTTCTGTGGCTGAACTCTGGCTTTCAATTTCAACGTTTTATCTACTTCATCCAGGCTTTCTTCCACAGATATTTCCATAATATAGCTTTAATTAATGTGTATCAGTATTATCAACAAAGGAAAGACTGATTCCCACAGTATATACACATATATTTATTTTTATTGTACTGGACTATATCAGTGTTTACTAATAGCTCATGTATTACTACAAAGACGAGAAAAGTGATCCCAACAAAGAGCTGTGATCTAAATATTAAGTATTTTTCACTTACTTCATGGTATTAACTTCCATGGTCACTAACACAAGAGGAATTTCGGACTCCCAGACCCTCACTACACAGCTGATCTTCTACTAAAATAGCTGGCATAGTGTGAACAGGAAGCTGGAAATACAAAGGATTAACTTTGCTAAGAGTTATTAATAGAACTGAAAGCTGTTTTGCTCTGACATCATTCTAAGTCAGGATGTATATCCCAAACCCCCTTGTCCTGTTTATCTTTTACATCTTTTACATCTTTGCTGACATGATTAATACTAATGTCAAAAATCCATGTTCTCATGTATTACGAAAGCCAAGCCCTTTGATTTTCACTGCAAGTACTCACAGTAATCAGAGAATGACAGTAAGTCAAGGAAGAAGTACTCAAAATAAGTCTTCATTACACTTTGTAGCTGCGAGCAAATTAGTTAACCTCCTTGATCTCCCAGTTACTCATCTCTAGTAAATCTATATGTAATTTTTTCCTCTTAAGGATTTGCAGTTGTCAAAATTATAAAATTTGTAGGAGAAAGAAAGTATACAGAGGAATAATATTAAACATAAAGTGGGGCAAAGCTCTTCAAAATATGTAAACCCGTAATTCCACTGGCTAAAATAAAATTTAATGATTTATAAATTTATAATGATCAGTGGCTTAGACTTCCTGATCTTTGCCAGGACTTTTGAGTGATACACCTAAATAAAGATTTTCATTAAACAATCATGAATCAGTTTGTTAACATACGGTACAGAGATCAGAGAAAGCACAGTGAGCAAATACTTGCCATTGGAAAAATTTAAATAAATTTAAATTTAACGTTTTTTTTTTCTTTAGTTCTAGATGATGTTTATCACATTCCAGTGCTCTCAGAAAAGAAAACACGTATGTCCTGATTCCGACAGGGATAGGGTTAGTTTTCACAAGGAGGTGGAATGGGGCACAGCAAGGAGAAGGGTTCGGCTGATGAAGACTAGCCAAACTGGTATTTGATACCATGTGACGCCATGCCCAGTATATACTGGGAAGCTGGACAAGGAGGGGGCAGGAAATCCCCACCTGGGAACCGTCTGGGTCTTCCCAGAGTGGTCGGTGAGCGGTGGTACATTGATCGTGGTTTGTACATTCCTCTATCAGTATTATTGTTGTTTTCCTCTTGCCTTTGCTGTCCTGTTCAACTGCCTTTATCTCAGCCCACAAGTTTTGCCTTTTTTTGCCTTTTTCTTCTAATCCCCCCTCATTCTAGTGAGGGGTGGGAGGTGACCAATGACCACCATGACAACATACTAGCTGAGAATGAGTGGGGGGCTGAAGACCTGTCAGTTTGTATCATATAGCAGAGAAGACTTTCACCATGCTGACAAGATTAATGTTGACTATTTAGGAGGCCACATATCTAAATTAGATACAACCAAATCAAGACACATCCAATACCTTTCTCCAAGGTCAGTGAGGAAGTATATCACATTACTGCCTTTACAGAAAAGTCAAGTACTTAAGAACAACAAAATTAATGGGGGAAACAATGTGTGGTTGGACTTAAGCTTCCTGAATTAATTAATCTCCCATTCTTTAAACAGATAAATAGAACATGCAGGGCGTGACAAAGCTATCCTCAACATGAAGATACCAAGAGCACAGATATGTATGAGCACAGAGACCATGAGAGGTCTCATTCGCTAAGTTTAATACATATCTGTGCTCTTGGTATCTTCATGTTGAGGATAGCTTTGTCACGCCCTGCATGTTCTATTTATCAATGCTCAACCACACTTTGGTCTGCCTCTCCTTGTAGCACTGAAGGCGTAAGCAGGCAGGCTAATTTGGTCTTTCTTCCTACAGGAAGAAAAAAGAATCACATTTTTTTCTATTTGTAAATCCTTCAGAGACTTTGCTGTAGTAAGTACCAAATCAGCAGAAGCTTCTTCATGTTTTTGTGACCAGAACTCCGATGATTAAGGTTACAAATTGCCTTTTTACAGTCAAAATGAACAGATATCACTGAGGATTAATGAAGAAATTGCAGTAAGAAAGCAGATAATACAAAGAAAGAGCAGGCAAAATTGCTGTTTTCATTAAAAAATTAATTCTTTCTGTGCAAATCGTTCATAGGTTGTACTCTTCCAAAAGCCTGGGCTACTAATATGAGTTCAACCAGCCCAGCAGCAGCAGGCAACTCTCCAGCTTCCTAGTGGTTTTCCAAATACTCTCAGTTTGGAGGTAATCCATATTTTTGAAGCAGTCTGACTTAGCACTAATCTAGAATACAAAGAAAATCTCTTAAAAACGCATAATCCATTTGATCCCTTGGGTTCCTCTGAATGTAAAATGTAGTTTAGTGAATGAATACCATAGCCCCATGGAAGGTTATACTGCAGCCTGACATACAGTTGATAAAAAAGAGAGCTTATATTTAAAGGAGTGACTGCCAGGATTTTACTCAAGGGCATATATATTCTGACAAAATCTTTCTTCAGAGTGCCAGACATTTCTACTTTAAGAATGACATTCTTTATTCTGCTCAGAGATTAAGACAATGCTCAACTTTTTGTAAGAGGTAGTGGTTACATACTAATTTGGGAGGCGAAAGCAGAGACACATAGATTTTCTTTAGTAAAACACTCTGGAGAAAAAGGTATTTTCTCATTTGCATAAATGGTAATCACTTGCAATTTGATATACTACTAGTTTTTGGAAAAAATCCTTATTTTTTGTCACTTGAAATTCCTGGAGCAGCTCTTTTCAGCATATTTCAAGGGAGTCAGATTTAAAGGAAGGAAATGCCACAATGCACAACACCTGAAATTATTCTTTCTAGGTCCCTACACTAAGCAACATTATCACACACACAAAACATTAAAAAGAGAACACAGTTGATTACAGCTACTGAACCCAAAACTTAAGCATTTTCCCTAGGGCAATAAACCTAATCTCAAGGCAATGTCAGCATGCACAAAGAGTTCCAGAAGTATAGAAAAAAATCGTTTACTAGAGTCAGATGGGAACAAAATCTTACAGCTTAAGAATTTCTACACTTTCTACCCTATTCTAACATGTAACTTGAAAACGCAATGTCTCAGTTTTTGAACAACCACTGTAATTCAATAAAATAAATTCATTCTCAACCTCTGAAAGTTATTCTCATCAAAAGTCAAATGAACATTCCATTTTAAAAGTATATTTTAGATTAGCAATATATGGGTTCATAACGATATGTAATCAAAACTGACATGCTTTCAAAGTATTCTCACTTCAGTAGGAACATGAAATTTTTACAGAATACGCCCATTACAGTACAAGTTTCACCAAATCTGTAAGGGCTAAGTCCTGTACCCGGGAAAACAGTAACCCTACACACCAGTATATGCTACAGGCTGTGTCTGGAAAGCAGATGCACAGAAAAGAACTTGGTGGTCCTGGTGAACATCAAGTTGAATGTAAGCCAGGAGCTTATATTCAAAAAACCAAACAAAAGTCACAACAAAAAAAAGCCAACAGTGTCCTTTGCTGCATTAGAAAAAGTATTTCCATCAGGTCAGGAGAGGTGATCCTTCCTTTCTGCTCAGCACTTGTGAGGCCAGACCTAGAGAAGTGGGTCCAGTTCTGAAGGATCTTCCTTATGAGGAGAAGCTTAAACAGCTGGGACTGTTTAGCTTACAGAGAATCCTGGGGATGGGTCTTATGAATGCCTGTAAAATTCTGGCACGGCGAAGTAAAAAGTATGAAGTCAGTCTCTTCACAGTGGTGTACAGTGACAGGACCAGAGGCAATGGGCCCAAACTGTGACACCAGAGGCTCCACCTGAATATCAAGAAAAACTTTTTCACTGTGAGGGAGACTGAGCACTGACACAGGTTGCCAGAGAGGTTGAAGACTCTCCATCTCTAGAGATATTCAAAAGCCATCTGGACATCGTCCTGGGAAACTGGTTGTAGGTTACCCTGTTCAAGCAGGAGTTTTGGACCAGATGACTGCCACAGCCCTGCTGTGATTCTGTTTGTTATGCCATTCTTCTGGCTTCTTCGTAGCCTTTTTATCAGGTAGGAAAACCAAAAACCAGAACAACTTTGTCTCCTTACTCCTACCAAGGACTGTAATATGTCTTCATTTTTACCTCAAATTATTAATGTAACTAGTTGGTGCTGAACTGGGACACATGATGTTACATTTAAAAGACCAAATAGTGTTTTTATCATCTGAAATAATATGAAAACTTTTATGGTACTTTATGTATTCTCCATTTATTTTGTGCAGCTTACTTTTCAATTTCTTAATTCATATACCAGAACTTGGGAAACTTAAGTGGATTTTTAAAATAAAAATATTCTGTCTCACCTCATTCTCCTGGCTTGGATGAGTGTACTGCTTACTGGGTAAAAAAAACCCATCTGGATGGCCAGGCGCCACTGTGGTAAACAGAATTAAATCCAGTTGGCAGCAGGTTACACGTGGTGTTCCCCAGGGCTCAGTATTGCTGCCAGTTCTGTTTAATATCATTGTTAATGGCCTGAACAAGGGGATTGTGTGAACCCTCAATAACTCTGCAGACAATACCAAGTTGGGTCAGAGTGTTTATCTGCTGGAGGGTAAGATGGATCTGGACACACAGGATCAATGGGCTGAGGCCAATTGTATGAAGTTCAAGTCCAAGTGCTAGGTCCTGCACTTGGGTCACAACAACCCCATGCAATGCTACAGGCTTGGGGAAGAGTGGCTGGAAAGCCACCTGTTGGAAAAAAAACCTAGGGGTCTTGGTCAACAGCCAGCTGAGTATGAGCACAGAGTGCACCCAGGTAGCCAAGGTGACCAATAGCATCCTGGCCTGTATCAGAAAAAGTGTGACCAGCAGGACTAGGGAAGTGACTATCCCCCTGTACTCAGCACTGATGAGTCTGCAGTCAAATACTGTTTAGTTTTGGTTCCTTCACTACAAGAAAGATACTGAGGTGCTGGAGCATGTCCAAAGGAGGACAAGGAAGGGTCTAGAACAAAAGTCTTATGAAGAGTGGCTGTCAGAACAAAGGTTGTTTAGCCTGGAGAAAAGGAGGCTCAGAGGAGACCTTATTGCTCATTACAACTACCTGTAAGGAGTTTGTAAGGAGGTTGGCATTGGTCTCTTCTCCCGAGTAACAAGTGATAGGTCAAGAGGAAATGGCCTGAAATAGTGCCAGAAGAGGTTTTGGTTGGATATTAAGAAAACTTCTCCACCAAAAGGGTTATCAAGCACTGGAACAAGCTGCCCAGGGAAGTGGTTGGGTCATCATCCTTGGAGGTATTTAAGAAAAAAAAAGTATAGACATAGTAAACAGGGTTAGTGATGGACTTAGCAGCTTTAGGTTTAGCACTGGACTTAAGGGTCTTTTCCAACTAAAATGATTCTGTGTTTCTACCCAGGCTAAAGTTCCATCAGCAATGTAGGACACTTGACATCAGTTTGTATGAAACATTGCTTCAGCCAGAGAGCACACAGATAGTGCTAGGGACTTACTTTTGACAAGGATAAAGTATTCGGAGGTATGTGAAAGGAATGTAGGAAAAAAATTACACATGGATGGCCATGAAGGAATACAAGAAAAAAAAAAATACTCCAATGATCCCATATGGGATCTGCTTGACATAATAGGAACAAAGGAAAATTTCTGTCATTTTTCACAAAATCTGGATGTTGCAACAACTCAGTCAGCCTCAAAGTTAGAGAAAAATTGGCATAAATACATCAATTTAAGAATAATCATCATAAAAGCCATTTATGCATCACTTAACAAATCAAAGATCTCTGAGCACTGGGATTTAGTCTAAATTAATCTTACAGACTGAACACTAGCAGATCTTGTTCATTAAAATCCTAACAAAGCTTGAGAAAATCCTAACAAAGCTACTTGAGAACACCAGAATATCGTTCCTCTTCATGCGGTAATTACTTCACAGAGAATTAATAAATATTTTCTCCCACCAACTTGAACTATTAGAAGAAAATATATCCTGTTTATTTTAGGATCTAGGCTCTCTTATGGTATGCCTTCTCACTATGCTTGTGGAGGAAACCTCAGTCAGCAAGACTATAAAGGTGAAATTGTCTCCAACCTTCTTCCTTAAGGTATGCGAGCTAGGAGGATTTCCAGCTGCTAAAGCAGCACAACATTAAAATGCTATTTGAACAAGATTAGTTTTCCAGTGAAATGAACTCCAATTTGCTGGGACAGATTAAAAATAAATAGGGAATAATGTTGTTTCTAGATCTTTTATCATGTCCTTCCAAGACAGGTCAGGAAGCTAACCTAAGTGTCCTTGGATTGAAAGGGCCTCCTAAGGGGGCTGCATTTCCCTGTTCCTCCGAAGGGTTCTATGTGACCTTGAACACTGTAGGAAATCAGAAAATCCTTTTTATCTCATGACAGGTTTAAACAAATCACATGGTTAGTAGCAGGGGAAAGGAGTGGAGCAAGTGGAGACATTATGAACAAAAAATAATGCTCATTTGACACGATTATTTCACTTCATACAGACCATCCACCCATTCACAAACATTCAATTGAAACCGTGGAAACTCCATGCTCATCAACAGCCCCTAAACACTTTAAAAGTGGCAACATTAGTCTGTTTTAAAGTCACAGGACTACTGAATAGTTGAGATCAGAAGGGACCTCTTGAGATCATCTATTCCAGTTGAACCACTCAAGCATGGTCAGTTATAGAGTTTGTTCAGAACTATACCTTGTCAGGTTTTGATTATCTCCAGTGATGGAAACTCTACAACTCTGGGCATTCAACAACCCTCACAGTGAGAATATGAGATAAGTATGATAGATTTAGCAAAGGAATACTGATAGCACCATTTCACTAGGGTGCCTGACTAGAACTCCCTAACCTATAAAAATACCTAAAATCAGTGAAAAAATTAAGATGAATGTGTTCTTAGTTGTGGCATTCAAACACACTTCTTTCCTTCCCTTTATACTTTACTTTCTCTTCAGAATTAATTCACTGCTTGTCCTTATCCTGCATCATAGAGATTAATCCAAATAGAAATCGTAAAACGCCCCCCCCCTCAAAAAATATCATTATTTAAAACATTTGTAAGATTCTTTATGTTCTTGCACATGGATTAGTTGTAAAGATAATGGCTTAATTTTGTTTGGAACTCTTCTTCACCAAAATCACTTTCTTTGTCTCCTCTCTACTGCATCTTACACTGCAGCAAAACATTCCTATATTAAAGGAATAGAAAATGGAAATCATGAGAGGCAAAGAGAAATATAGCCCAGTAATATGTGTGCTAGAATAAGTTTCTCTTACAACAGGAACACTTCAAAAAATATCCACCAGTGCCATACACCCACAGAGGTCAATTTAGTGATGGATAAGAGATATTACCTGGTTTGATTTTCTTCTGTTTTACCTCAAACCAGGACAGGTTGGAAGGGACCTTTAAACAACATCTATTCTAACTCCTTCTGCAATAAGCAGAGACATCTTCAACTAGATCAGGCTGCTCAGAGCCCCATCCAACCTGACCTTGAATGGTTCCAAGGCTGGGGCATCTACCACCTTTCTGGACAACCTGTTCCAGTGTCTCACCACCCTCATAATAAAAAACGTCTTCTGTATATCTAATCATGCCTTACTAAAATATATATCCCCATTTTTTATATAAGCACCCTTTAGAAACTGTAAGGCTGCAAACAAAAGTCTTCTACAGGCTAAAGAATCCCAACTCTCTCAGCCTCTCTTCATAGAAGATGATGTAGTCACTCCATTATAGAAGGTGACTAGATGGGTCAGGCAGGACTTGCTCTTGGTGAAGCCATGCTGGCTCTCAAATCACCTCCCCAGTCCTCTATGTGCCTTAGCATAGATTCTAGGAGATCTTCCCAAGCAGAGAGGTAAGGCTGACCGGTGAGCAGTTCTCAGGGCCCTCATTTCTTTCCTTTTTCAAAAATGAGCACAATGTTTCCCTTTTTCCAGTCTCTGAGGACTTCATCTGACTGCCATGACTTTTCAAATATCATGGAGACTAGCTTGGCAGCTACTTCAGCCAATTCAAGACTGTTGGATGCATCTCGCTGAGTACTACCTGGGGGTAGAATAACCTGCATCACAAATAATAAATAGATAAAACCACAACTGAACAGGCTAGTGCAAAGGAAATGTATTTTCACGTGTATTCACTCAGATGGCAGAGAACCTTATCCGATATACACACTGATAAATTTCTGATATAAACATCCTTTCAAGGACTTTTAAGGCTTTCCTTCCATCCATGGCATTTACTAGTGATATAGAAAAAAATTAAATCTGTGGTACTGGAATGAGTACTTATCACCCAAAAGGAGGGGTAAAACAGTTTACCAACTAACGACTCACAAAACCACAGCAACAGAGAGGCAAAATAAAATTTAAACCAGGGAGAAACCTGAAGTATGCAATCAGAATTAGTTTCAAGGAAACAGACTGATGAAGTGCTCAGCATTTTGACAAAAGCTGGTTGTTGTTTTTTTAAGAAAGAGAAGTCAGGAAAGCCTGAAGGTCTAAAGATTTAAGGAAAGAGGCTATAGAAACAGTCCACAGTGAAAAACACTTTGTGAGAATTTTCCAGGGAACAACCTCTGTTAACTACATGAATTCTAACCATAATATGTTGTGAATGTAGCAAAATTCCTTATTTCTTTTGAACTGCAATTTAGTGTGACATCTGAACTTACAAAAAAGGGCATGAAGATGAAAATCTAATAATACTAAACCATATCATATGTACGACCATATCATTCACGGAATTTAATAACAGCAGGAATGAGAAAGTTGTAAATGGAAAAAAATGGTAAGTCCATAATTGCTAACAAAAATAAGTCTATTACCTAATATTCTGTAACAAGAATAATAAGTTACATATCTTGCTCAACACGGATTTTATTGAAAGAAGTTTTACTGTCAAGTAGGAGTCCACAAAGACAGAAAATAAGTGGAATAAATAAACACAGATAAAGAAACAATAACTTGCCTTTTCCTTTGCAAGCAGGTAAATTTCAGAAATGAAATAAGAAATAATGTTGGCAATATTCAAAAATAAAGTAGAAGTAGAATAACCACAATTTTGTTTTATGACTCTGAAGATGCTCAAAGAAACACTTAATAAATAATCTAAAATTAGTACAAAACTATGTTGGAGAAACTTACATACTGGATCTTCATTATTGTTTTGTTTTTATAGAAATACTATTATTAGTGAAGGTAAAATGTGGACAATAAGTAACAGAGGACATGAATCATAATAATTACAGATAATGAAACAACTCAGAAGTACTTTAAATTTGAATGTTTTGTAGAAAATTGAACTTATATCTTCAGCCAAGTAGATTTGTGGAAAGATATAAGAGTGTCAAATGAATATTCTGAAACAAAGAAGGAAAAACTGCATCCTTTTGGAGATCTATTGAACTATAGCAGAGGATTCTTAAAATGTCACTTCAAACACTAACAGGAAACAAAACAAATTTTAAAGAAAGACTACGTAATCACCACTGTTAATGAGTATAGTTTTTCTACTTCTATAAACATTGTGGAAAAAATTGTAAACAAGAAACCATAGGACAGGAGTAGCTTTGATATGAGTTAGAACTCAGCTACAAGGCAACATGGCATACAATGACATAATACACGAACAAGGCAATTCTTTTCCATGAAGGTGGTCCTTGTTACTTCTCATTATTATTAACTAAGGTAGACCCACAGAAAAGACATGGTTTCTTCAAAGGAGAACAGAAGTGCTTTGCATGTAAATACTGCAAAACAAACAAGTTGGGAAGAAGCAGAAATCAGACAGCCCAAGTCAAGATAGCTGAGCAGAACCTATAAAAGGCAATGTCTTGGAAAATTACAAACAGCCAGCACATACCTTTTTTTTTTGTTTTTTTTTTTTTCAGTAAGAAATGTGTAAGGTTAATAAGACCATGCAGATAAGCATAGAAATAGAAAAGTCCAACCAGAAAAAAAGTTGCTTCTCTACTCTTCAGGATCAATTAACACAAATGCTGCTTTGAAGAGTTACAATTTTCTTAATGTTGGTAGAAAAGGGACCACGCTTTGAAAGGTCTGGAAAGCTTAGCATATACACTTAAGCATAAGGAAGTCTCAGAAATTTGTGCAGCGGGGCCTTTCCTGAGAAGTTTTCCCTTCTCTGGTTTGTAGTCACTGATAACTCCATGTCCTTAAACTTTGGGTTCTTGATCCTCCAATAACAAAGATTTCCCTATAAGCATTTTTATAATTTATAAACTTCTTTAGAGTATGGCAAAGACACTTAGAATGACCAAATTCTATCAAACCCAAGTGAATGGCCTGTAAGCACATGCCTGAGGATCCTCAGACAGAGAAAACCCCTAGCCTGATGTTTTTCTAACCCCTGTCCAATACAATGAAGACAAGGTGGGATAAACTAGGTAGGAAAAGTTATTGTCATTATGACTTCCTAGTGATAAACTCACACAACTAGTCCTTTGGTTGTCCAACCAGTGTTGAAATATGAATTGTGGAACTGATCTACATCAATTAGCTCTACAACTCAATAGGTAACAGCTGGTAAGACTTTGCCTGTGCCTTTGTCAGGATGCTTGGAACTCTAGTTCCTAAATGTTACTAATTAAGGACAATTACAAATTCCTCCAAAAATTTGAGAGACCACTAGGATCAGTGATTCAATGATTCCCTGAGTTAAAAATATTTCTTTCANTTTTTTTTTTTTTTATGGGGTACTGCAGCAAGTACAGGATAGGTATTCAGCATTAAGTTTATAAAGCAAGTTGAGACTTGTCATGCACTTGACTAACAGCATTAGAACTTGTAAACTGAAGCTGAGATACTTTTGAAATATTATGGTCAGCATCTTCACTTTCTTTAGTAATGCAAAGTAATTCTTCCTTCACTGATCATTTTTACATATGGGAATTTATTCTTACCATAACTACAAAGTTTTTAGTACTTCATGCTTCAGCTCACAACACTATTGACACAATTTTTGCAATGAATTATCCAAAAGCCGTCATCTCAAAATGCTCTTGGGTAACTATTAATATTGCATATCCTACATTGCCCATTTTCTCCAGGCATATTCTGTTTGTTTCCTCCAAATAGCCCACATTTATACTGTTATACAAGCTCCTCACAAAACCCATTTATTAGCTCTTTAAAACAAGTTATATTCTATTGTTTCCTGCCAAAGCATTTAAACTGCTTATGTTTGTCTCTTTTAGGTGCCACTTATTAAGCGCTAATTTTATAATTTTTCAGGGAAATGTACTAACTAAAATTTACAGCAGTGTCCAATTTAAGGAGTAAGCTTTGCAGTGCAAGAGATCATAGCACATTGAGCTGGAAAACAGGAAGGCAGACAGGGAAGACACCAGGGAGGGAAAAAAGCAAATGCCAAACCTCCTTAATCTGGACAGTACAGAGCATATTATTAGTAACCCTGTTCACTTTAAAAGTTTATTGAGTTTACCTGCATAGATACAATGGGTATCAGCTGCTTTTTCTTCTAAATTCCTCATCACATGCCATGTTTCTGTTTAGAGACTAACAACCTAACATTCCACAACCTTGTGCATCACAGGAATAGACTGAATTCAAGTTTGTTTAGTAGGCACTCATTTATAACAGGGGTAGAGTCTGGCTGCTGTTACTGCAGCCTGTTACTCCACTGATCCTGCAATGGGTTATAAGAGGTGGCAAATTCAGCATAATGCCACAATTCTGCTGGAATCAATTGGCCAACCAGTTGTGGCACAAGGTCAAGATCAAAAGCAATCTCTCAAATGCATAAAGACTCTTTTAGCTATATAATCTGGATAGTGATTTCTTTTTAAGTGTTTCCTGTGGAAACATTCATTGATCCTAAATTGCAAGTAGTTCACTCTTTCAGATCTTATCCTGCACCTGAGAAATATTCCCAAGACACCGAGTCTGTGAATATTTCACTCTAAAAGCATTTTTGTTCCTAAAAAGTTAAATCTAGCTCTATCTAGTAACACTCTCATGTAGAAACCTTTTAAAACCATAACTTTCCATAATCAGCAGTCTAAGCTTTTACCAGTATGATTATTAAAAATTTCAAGGGATATATGAAAAATTAAATCCAAATTCTTTGAATGTATAGTACAATCAATAATTGTCATAGGAATATACTTGAAGATATAGGTTAATATTTTGAAAATATATGTGAAATTCTTATAGGAACAAACACATTTTATATAGATCGCAATAAGAGTATTCCACAGTTCACACCTATTAATGCTACCACAAAACTTGAAAACACATAAATATACTAAAGAATAATTCAAAATAAACATTTTCTTCCCAACCACTCTAATCCTCCGAAACTTCCAAGGAAAAAAAAAGAAAAGGCAGAAGGAAAAGGTACGCAAAAAATTGGTTTAATTTCATTCCATTCTATGGAAAATAGCAATTTACTCCTGGAAAAATACTAAGGCCTAAGTCCTTGTCCAAATATTTAACTTTCAAATTACTTATTCTTTCAAGTTTGTAATTCTCTTAATGTGAATCTTTGTTATTTCATTCATGCATTGAAACTGGGTGAGAATCCATGTGTGTTAACTAAGCAGTGAATAGTAATGCAATTCTGGAATTAAATATACAGTTTTGTTACAAGGATTAAATGTGAAAAAAAATAGTCAGTATATTCTGTGAATGAATTCCCTGCAAGTTCACCCACCACACATTGGCAATACATTGTCAATATTAACTCTAAAAGGAAAATAGCTAATTTGTCTAATAGACATAAATGATAAACAAAACCACAGCATAGCAAGGAGGAAACATATAGATACTCATTAGGATTTTTTCTGTTGTCCTCTGAATAATAAGAAAACAAATATTAAAAACCTGGACTGACACAGTGAATTTAGGGCTAAGAAATATGCTTTGAATGGACCTAGCTTGCTAAAATACACAACTCAAGTTGTTTTTAGGATTTCAACACATAAGACTCTTAGTAATGTGGCTTAGCCCCAGTTTGCAATGTAAGATCTAGTGATTTATTTACACACACACACACTGGAGAATAGCATTTAAAAGGTTAACATGAACTTGTATTAAGACAAAAGCAAACTACGCAAAAAAAAAAATAAATATTCAAATGCATTATTTACATAGTAAGACTGTTCTGAAGTTTTCAGACCATCGTTCTTAGTGAAATCACAAATCATCACCCAAAACTCACAGATGCTCCATGGCTGGTTAGTGCCTTTGAACTTAGAAAGGTACCTTTTTCAATTAATTTCCTCAGTGCTTTTATCTTCTTGACTAATTTCTCCGGGAATCCTTTGGGAAAAATTGGCATCACTTAACTTCTAGTGTTCTGGAAGTGTACTAGTTTCAAGGGAGACGTTATATACACCGTAGACAGCAGTACAAGCATTTAGTTCCAAGTTATTTTTTATTTTTGTTTTAAATACTTTGGTCAAAGTGTTTAAAGTGGGGGGTTTGTCCTGTAATGCATCCAAATTACACTTATGTTTGAAGGTACCATATCAAACACCCTACACAACCTATGTGTAATAAAGAACGCTTTTACATGCAAAGCCACATATGTACACACTAATTAAAATATCAACAATCTGTTCAAAAAGTTATTATTCTCTTTACAAGAAATTCTCCAAACTGTAAATGTTTTAGTTCTCAAGAACAAGACTACAGAGCTCCTTTACAGCAGGTTTCACCGTATCTAGCTTTTTCTCTGTTATGATCACCAACCTTAGGGACATCTCTGCGGGACACTGGAACAGGCTGCCCAGAGAGGTTGTGGAGTCTCCTTCTCTGGAGATATTAAAATCGCACCTGGACATGTTCCTGTGTGACCTGATCTACGTGTTTCTGCTCCAGCAGGGGGATTGGACTAGGTGACTTTCAAGGTCCCTTCCAATACCTGATATTCTGTGGTTCTGAGGCCCTCCTCCTGCTCTCCCCTCGGGGCTGGCAGGGCTGTTTCTCACCCGCTTTCCCTCAGCCCTGGCTGCCAGGCAGCGTTTTGCCCTTTGTGACCCAGGCTTTCCCCGTGATTCCCACCCGCGGCTGAGGGGCTCAGCTGTGCCCTGCGCTGGGGCCCTTGGAGCCAGCTGGAACCAGCTGACCCCAGCACGGGGCAGCCCCAGCCCCTCACCACAGCAGTCCACCCTGCAGGTGCCAACACAATTAATTCATCAGGACAATTAGAGCCTTGTTGTGCAGTCAGGGCCCCAGAACCAGCTATTTAGTAATGCTAGGTGCCTCCTTTCAAGTTTTGTCTTCCTCCACCACACATACTATCCCTCAGTCTCCAAACCACTTGATTCAACTAAGATTCAACTCTTTTAGTTGCCATCTTTTTTAAGAAGTTTTGTGATTGGGTGGGGGTTTTTTTCTTACTTTTGCTTTTTTTGTAAAGATGTTTAATCTTAAGTATGTAGTGCTGCTCTTACAATGTCTCTCCCTTTAAGAGGAAGGCCCCGTATGAGGCTGTTTCTCCTCTTGTGGCTTCCCCAGTGAGCTTTTCCATAAAGCAGAGTCTGTGAAGCTTCCATCAATCTCATGCTGGAGCAGCTGGATCGAGCAGTGTGGCTTCTCCCCTCTCCCACACTACGCAGGGCTTGCTTTGGAGGCTGATGAACTCAAATCTTTGCCATTGCTTTGGGTGTGCTTTCCCCCCTACTTTCTGATCTCTTCATATATCTTCAGGAGAAGCCACAAATGTGGTGATTTTTGCCAATCTGCTAGTGTGTATTTAAAGAGATGCACAAATTATGCAAACACAAATGGTCAGATTACTAGTATTTTTTCTACATTGTTATTTTACAGAATTTTCTCTCAATTGAAATATTTTTTCATGTCCTGGCTTTTCAAATTATTTCTTTTGTTTCATGTTTTTTTAATGATTTTGGGTCCAGAAATATTATGCCTTTAAGCTGAGTTTGCTTTAGTTTCTCCTGATATTGAAACATATCAAGATTTCATTACAATTTTTCCTTCTGCTTTCCATGCTATTTGAACCATTAATAATTTAACTTTTTCAAAATATGGCCTATTTTCCTAATGTAGACAAGCCTATGACATTAACTAGCTATGAAGGAAAAATAAGTCGATTCAGTTATGCAAATAGCAAATGAAAGAGGATTGTTTCTTTGCAATATGACTTACATTTCTAAAAAGTTGTAAAAAGATAAAATATAAAGGGAATATGAGAGGGAATTATCAGAGGAGTCATTATAAAGGGAAAGTGTGCCAGAGCTATCCACCAACATTCTTTGGAGAAACCAGCAAACACGTAGATAAGCAACACTGCAAGCCATCCAAAGGGCAGCCCTTTTTACAAAATCTTTATAGTAGATTTTTCTGTATTCCTGAAGTCTAACATCTCCATAGCATTTTAAACAAACCACAAGTCATGCCCCCTCTACAGGTTATGTACGTTGTCAATTTTTGACCCTAAACATTAAGGTCATCTGAACAAGTCTACTTGTTTTCTTTCCTTCCCATGTGTACAAATAAGGACACTGTTTTATTTTAGTCATTCACACCAATCATTCCAGGAAAAAGCTATTTACATTTTAAGTTTTGTTAGCTGTTATTGCTGAAGAGGTGGAGATGTAAATAAGTGTATGGAACATCAAAAGATTATCAGACAGCTGGTCAACAAATCTCAGATGATGCAAAAAGGCTGAAGAGAGGGGGAGAGGGAAAAGGAGAGGGATTAATGCTAAATAATTTGAGTCTTTTCTCTTTCCCACACCTAAGACAAGAAACAATGGATTCAAGAGACAGGATTTCAAGATTACCCTGTATTAGGAATGAAGTTTATCCAATACAGTTCAGCTGTAGACAAGAAAAGCAATTAGAGTTTTAGGAGTTACTAGAAATGGAATAAAGAGCAAAACTTGGACAGCATAAATACTTATCTGTGATGTGTCCATGCTCAAAGCATCAATATCAAAGGAAGGTAATAAAAGGTTTGTTTGGATTATAGATTACTTGTGTATAAAGAGAAGAGGTGACTGAAGGTATCTGACCACCTATCCTAAAATCACCATTAGCCTGGTGATACCACCTGGTGTTGGTAAGTTTTGTCTTTTATGACCTACCCTAAGTGAAGCAAAATTACCACACTGACTGAAATAACTCATTCGAAATGCTTTCTTGAATATGGCCAACTAGCAGGTGATATGCAGCAATAATTCCTACACAAAATTCTATGTCTCCTGGCCATAAATACAGGGAGATCCTTGCACCACTGCCTGTTGGAAGCTGGGGAGTTAAAAAAAAGAACAGAACATTTACCACTTGTAGTTACTATACTTTTCACTCCAAGTTACCAGTGGTAGAAAACATAATTAGTTAACTATCTTTCATACATCAGCATAATTTTATGGAATGACTAAAATCAGTAAGCTTAAATAGGGGTCATACAAGATTCTTAAAGACTTAATAACCAGTGCATTCTATATAACATGCTATATAACATTTAAAGATAATAGGAACATACCTTAAAAGAACATAATGGTACATTGGACAGCTGCAAAGAGTCACACTGACATAAGTACTTCTTTAAATATCAAAACAGTTGGCAAAAGCTTTACTGACCTGCATGATGTTGATGTTCTAAATAGGGTTTACTAATTACTAATACCTGGTGGTCACAGATTAGCTTGGAGATTGGGAGGGGGTGGGGAAGGGGGTGTGGAAGTAAACATGTGTACACCACTTCTCAAGTGGATTAACAACAGAAATGGGTGGGCATGGGAGGATGAGCAGAGTTTTCAGATGGAGTGTAATTGTTTTCTTATATGGCTGCCAGTCCCATATCTTTGAAGTTTAAAATTAAAACACTGAGGTAAAATAATAAAAAGGGTATGCAAAAAGGATGGAAATATGATTTCTATGTCCTTGTCTAGAAGTGCTACAAGTTTTTGGGTGTTTTAGGTTTTTTTTATTACTAGAACTTCTCACAGGAAGTGAGAAGGATTATGCTGATACTTAAGGAAGAGGATAAGTAACTGAAAGACATTTTATAATTCATATCATTAAGTTGTAGATGACTACAATCAGATGAATGATTTAAAAGCTGATTATGCCAAATTTATTATTTTAGGTAGAAATTTGTTAAATTATTAGCCTAAGACCCTCTACACTGAAATAAAACCACATAGAGAAGGATAGAATTATTACAACAGTTGCGCCAGAGACATGATAATCCTACCTGTTGCTTCCTATCTGTTCAAAATTAGGTAATAAATAAAAGGACAGGGGTACACTTTCTTTACCCCACTACACTAGGGTAATCTAGATACATCTAGGTACAATGCAGGTTCCTAGGGTACGTCTAGGAACAATTATGTGCCAGATCGGGCAGTGTTGTGTAGCAGTTTGGTTGAGAGAAATGCACTCTCCCTTTTCAGGGAAGCTTAGCCATCCATGCCTTATGTGTGATGATTCTTTGCACAAGAATAGTGCAAAATGTGTGTCCCCTCCTTCCCCTTACACTTGCCTTCCTCTCTGTCACTCTTAGTAACTCTCTCACAGAGGCAGAAGTACCACACCCTTTGCCAAAGGCATTGCCGTATCTATTTCTGTTCATTTTGAAAGCAAATTGGTGAGGAGAAATCAGCTAAGATCTCTACATCGACAAAACACCATCATTTTGATTCAGTTCCAATCACAAAAGCAGACACCTGCATTCCAAGAGTTTTGATGTTGGGCTTCCACTTTTCAAAGAATTTAACTATTGGCATGAGCTTGGAAAGATATTTACAGTATACAGCAAGGTCTTGCTTTGCCTTACATTACTCCTTTGAAAATTGTAATTCATGATCAAACCCATGAGTCACGAGCATATGATCTCATTTTTATTCTAGTCCAAACTACAGAAAAATGTAATTTGCTATGTTTCCTCTGACCAGCATCTCTGCTTAATACTGCCAGTAGCACCAGAGTCTTGTACAAATATTTTAGATTGTACAGCTCCCTTTGTTGAAAGGCTGCAATAAAAACTAACCACAGACAATATTTTAGAGAATTATACCCTTGGGTTTAGATTGTATAGAAGACTTCAGATTTTTTTAAAAAATGTGGATCTTTATGGAGGGTTTTGTTTGTTCATTTTAGTAACACAGGAAAAGGGACAAAGGAAAAAACACTGTAAACATACAACACGTAATCATTCAAAAGATTGTTCTGCTGTTTTTTCTAAAGATAATCTTAGCAGAAAATCTTTAGTATTTAACCTAGAAAAAAGTACACTAAATATTAATTTCAATTTAGACTTTTTGTGTATAATAACACTCATATTCCTATTTCTAGAATGCAGATTTTTGAAAGGTTAAGTGGAAAGACACACACACTTAGTGGTGGTATTCAGAAGTCTGGTTTCCTATACCCATATAGCATTTAAAAGTTTAGTATTAATTTACTCACAAATAAGAAATGCACAAGCTGTAATACCTTCAGGTCTTGACAGTAAAAATTAAATTCGTCTGGTATTTTCTTTTCCACACTCACTGCCAGGAGACATAATACAATGTATCTAAATGTTGCATAAAGTTTTTGCTTTTGCTATCCCATCACAATTTTTTTCTGCTGCTGCTGTCTTAACTCTGCTTGAGAAGAAAAATAAAAGCTCCAAAAATTAGTTTATTCATGCATTTATGGAGAAATACCACCTTTGGAGTTTTTGACCTTGCCTGTCTTATATTTTATAAGGGCCAGAGTATATTATTTAACCATTTAATTTACTAACAGCACAGAAATGATAGAATCATCTTTACTGCAGATGATACGTTTATATAAATGGGCTTAAACTGACAGAGCTCATTTAAGGATGCAGCTGCTACAGCAAGGGCTGCCACGGAGCTGCAGTTTGGGAGGCAGAGACAAATGGAAAGTAAGTGGCCAAGAAAGAGCCCAGTTCTCTTCACAGATTTTGCTTCCCATCTTTTGCACAAGTATGAATTCCCTAAATAAGGACACTTTTACCATTTTAACTGTATTCACATATTAAATAAATTAGTTTTTACAATTCTGAACTGGTTTTGCTCCATTTCAGAGCCTTCTTGCTACAAAAGGGAATAATCATAAAGATTGTCAAAATACTTAGTGTAATAGTATTCAGGTCTACTATGCTAAGAGATCAAGAGAGAAAAATAACAATGACATTTATGCATGTATATAAATGCATTGCTATTCAGCAAATTATTTAAATCTCCTCTAAACTGGGATTTATCATACAGACAAGTACAGCAATGTGTTATGACTATTTTATTGTGCCTCATAATAAAAATTGTATTTTTATTTTTAGCTTTTAATTTACTTCAATTTGATAATTTCAGAAGATTAAGATAAAACATTCAAATAAAAGTTCCAGAAAAGCAATCAACGTAGTGATATAAGTATGAAGGAGGAAATAAAATGTAATTTTAGAGCTCTGCACTTTTTACCACCTGTAGTTTCATACTTTTGTTTCACATATATTCCAGGACGTAGACACAAATCTGTCATTACTTCACCTTGTTATCAAAGAAAACCTATATTCCATTAGGAAACTATTTAACATTTTATGGAATTAAGCTCTGTATTTATAATGAATCTTCCCAGTTATACCCTCCTAATATAACCATACTCCAAAATTCTCTTAAAAGATGTCCCCAGTAATGCATTTTCTCCTACAAACACTGATAAATTAAATCTGAGGCTGCAAACAGAAATTACATTAATCCATCTTGGTAGTTTACAGTAATGTAAATCTCCTAACCTCCTCATCTATATTGCTACAAATGTCTCATTAATCTGTTATGCCTTGAACTTTTGTTCTTTATACTGCATAAGAGCAATAGAGTAGATAAACTATGTGCAGTGTATCAAGAGGAAGGAGCAAATTATAGTTCTGACACTAAGTGATTTTCACATTTTCCTTGTATGTATTTCTGCTGCAAGTTATCACTTAGGCACTAACACTGCCATTAAACTTTTACATGGACTTTCTCTCTGTACAGAATTTGTGGAAGTGAAACAAATCATCTGTTACTTTGTTCAGATTGGTTGCATAAAAGTGTTGTCCTGTTTTTTATATTGATATTTTAAATTTTGGAAGAAGGAACTTCTCCAGCATGCTTGTATTCTCCCTAACACTGTGATCATAGGACTGCTGCAAACAATAAAATAACATGTACCTAATAATATGTAGATTTATCTGGATAATATCAAGAATTATAAGAAATCTTAGTTCCAAAACCACTAGAAAGGTTATTTTGCACTGCATTTTTCTGTTATTTCATCTCATCTTAGCATATGTTAAAATAACAATTCATGTGGCTGGGAGGCTGTTATCCCACACCTGCCTGTTTTGAAACCTTCAGAGTTTATTTTGAAGTGATGCTGGCCAGTATCAGATGCAAAATATGGGCTAGCTACAGATGTGTCTGGCAGTGACTATGTTCATATAAATATACTGCTAAAGGCATGAGGTTCTGGAGCAGAATACTAGGGGAATGCTTAGTGTTTCTCCACAACAAAGTTATGAAAGATAGGATGGAAAAATATTGTTTTGAATATATTAGGAGGCTGGGATAACACAGAAACAGAATGGTTAGAGTTGAAAGGGATCTGGCTGGGCAGGTGCCCTGGGCAGGGACACCTCCCACTAGATCAGGTTGCTCTCAGCCTGTCTTCAAAGGAGAGGTGCTCTAGCCTCTATCATCTTTGTGGCTCTCTGCTGGACCCATTCCAACAGGTCCGTTTCCTTCCTGTGCTAAGGACTCCAAAGCTGGACGCAGTAGGGTCTCACGAGAGCAGAGTAGATGGGTAGAATCACCCCCCCTGGTTCTTTTGATGCAGCCTGGATGCAGTTGGCTTTCTGTGCTGCCAGCATGCAATGCCAGTTCATGTCAAACTTCTCATCCACATGCACCCCCCAAGCCATTCTCCTCAGGGCTGCTCTCCAGCCATTCTCTGCCCAATCTGTATTTGTGCCTGGGATTGCCATGTCCCAGGTGCAAGACCCTGCACTTGGTTCTGATTCCATTGCACCAGAAAAGCTTAAAACAGATAATCCCATAAGAAACCATTATATGACCTATTACTGTGATACTATTTATTAGTCATCAGTAAAGCTTTACTTAATTTAGATAAATAATTTTTGTGGTGTTTTAGTTGTGGTGCTTTCATCAAAAGCTCTAAATATGCTGTAAGCTCCCGCTGTTGTATGTAAATTCCACAAGCTTCAAAGGATTCACAGATTTATATTCATAGCAGCAAAGAATCTGGCATAATTTAAAGTGTTCATGTTTTCACTGCATACCTTTTATTTTTGAGGAAAATTTACTACTACTACTACTAAACAATAATATATTCTCCTTGTATACCTGAATAAAAGGAAATCAAAAAACAGCATGAAAGTCTCTTCCTAACACTAGAAAAATTCACATAAAAGCATAATATGAAATCAAACTCTTTGGAGAACCTTGCACATAAAAACGCACAGAACATTGCCATGGTGACTGAGAAGCTATATGCAGGGGGACATAAATCTGTATTTACCAATGAAAGGTTGCATTAGGGAGGAAAAAGAGATTTCATCAGCAATGCAAAATTAATTTATAATTGTGAAATGTTGCTAAATTCCCTAAGTCTGCTCAAAACATTCCTGTTGAAGGCTAATAGTCCACTGGCTTTCCCCACCTGCCTCTAGAGAAATGACAGCAAATGCTGTGTCTTCGTCTCAAAAAGGAAAGCAAAGTGATGCAAGTACTATGTAACAAAGGAGAACAGAAACTTCTGAAGAACCTTTCTTCTTCCTTATTGCCTGGGGAAATGAGGCCTGATATGGGAAAATGTGTCTTCTGTCACATATTTAAGAAACTGGTAAAACACCACTCAAAGTAACAATTTCCAAAATTTTTACAGGTATATTTCTGTTGTCTTTTTCTTTAGTCCTCTGGGTATGATACACTTTTTTGCTCAACTAGGCACTGCAACAGAATATATCTAGTCACTGCTACTCTTTGCTGCTATTGGAGTGGAACAGCTAGGCAGATGTCTTAACATGCACAACTATTTGACAACTTCATTTTCAGTGGAATAGAAGGAATTAGATACCATACCAGTAATTAAAAAAAAAAAAAAAATAGAGCCATATTCAACATGAAAAATAGAGTGCTGACAAGCACTACTCACATCATCAAGTATGATAGTATGATGGTGTGCTCCCCTTCCCTCTACTGGCCTTTTCCCATAACCCTGCTCAACCAGCAACCACCAGTGGCAGTCATGATGGTTGCATCTGGCTCAAAGTGGATTCAGGGGAGACAGAGACCACCACAATCCCCAAGGGCTAATTTATGGCAACGTGCCTAGCTAACTGCAGGGCTGGTCAATGTCTGACTCAAACCAAATTTGGAAGAGACTAACATCTGCAGTCAGTGTGTAACTACGACAATGAGTCAATCATCTTACGGCCATAAATAGCGAGCAGCCCAAGATCCCATTAAGCTCTCCTGTGCAGTAGTGGGCAGCACGGCAAAATCTCCTCCTGAGTAGGGATGTCTCTCACGGTTACTTCTCAAGGTTAAGAGATTCCTTGTCACAACAAATTCACAGTTAAGTGATTAGTAGCATGCTAAACTTTGAAATCTTAGCTTCTCTGAGCTTCATGGGCACATCACCCTTGCCCATCTCCACTGAGCGTTTCCCATTGTAGGGGTTTATGCTGCGACTCACATTCCAGCCCTAGGGTTTTAGTCAGTCACAGCAATCTGTTCCTGATGGAAAGTGTTGAGTATAAAGAAAACAAACAAAACACAATAGGTTGACTTAGAACTTGCCAGGGTCAGAAAATAGACTGTTACCCGCAAAAGGNTGTTCCTGATGGAAAGTGTTGAGTTAAAGAAAACAAACAAAACAACACAAAACACAATAGGTTGAAAAGGTTGACTTAGTCAGAACTTGCCAGGGTCAGCAAATAGACTGTTACCCGCAAAAGAATAAAATACTAATAAATGCCCCGATTTTTAAGACTTGTAATGATATATTCCCTCCTTAATGATTCCAGACAGTATTTTCAATATTCTTTTAAATATTCTCTTAAAGAGTACATTCATTCACAACACTTAATGTTTTTGCAAAATTTACACACACATAAGAAATAACAGTGAATAAAAGTAAGTTACAGCAAAGGATAAACAAATACAAGTTATTACCTCCTACAGATAGGTACATATTTCCTACTAAATTTTCTGCAGTTCTGACTTTGAAAATCTCACAATGGTAATTAAAGTTGACAACTTCATTAAAAAGTATTTTCATTGCAGGCAGGGTGTTTAGTTTTTTTTTAACAGCCATTTGAAACACTACATCGGATAAGTAATTGACAATACTCTCAACAATGTAAGGTCTGATTTAGAAACAGTTATCCAATGGTGATGTATCTATTCTTATGAATTGCTGAATTAATGAGAAGTCTGTGAAGTACTAGTCATAATTTTTATTTTTATTTTTTCTTTAAAAGAATTTGCCTGGTATTTAACAATCCAATCAGTTTTAAAGAAAGAAAAAAAGAAAAAAACCTTAACTGGGTTTTAGAAATGCATTAATTTCATACAAATTAGGTTTCTGCAAAGCACTGTAAACCAACCCAGCACATACAAGACTGATGTAGAGCCAATCTGCATCAGTCTTGATATCTAGACATTCTCATCTCCCAGTTGGCTAACTGTATGCTCTGTCCTACTTTAGTTCTCACAACCTACTCACTTGTGCAGAGTCTCATACATAAAAACATATTCACTGAATAGTTTCTCTGCCTCAGTTTACACCGATCTCAATGAAATCACTATGATGTTTTGCTCTGGTGTTTATCCAACAAATTCCAGACATCAGGTTTCTAAAATTTAATCCTTAACTTCCACATCAATTTTCTGCCTTATGCTGAATTTGAGATATGTAACAATCTTAGCCATATTTTAAGAATAGAACCAAGAGAAATAATCTTACTGCATGTATGAAATACTTCTATTGATTTTCCCCTGAATCCCTCTATATCCATCAGCTCAGCAGTTGAGCTGTCTGTAGTCCAATGCCTACATTTGATGCATCAAGCTGCATGACCTTGGATCAGGTTTATTACTAAAACTCTTTAGGTTTAGAAAAAGAATACATAAGAAAATACATAAGCTGGATTCATGCAAGATAAAAAAAGCAAAACAAAGACAGAGATAACTGAGATAGTAACATCTCAAGGATTCAAGAGGAAAGCTGCAGCTATGAAAGAGCAGTCAATGGTAAGAATAAAAATACAAGTCAGGAAACTGAACCATAGTAAAACACCGATGCTGAGCCTCCATTGATGGTGAACACTGCTCCTTTCCAGGGAGCAGTACAGGACAATTCATCCTAAGCTAAGACTGACTGGCCAGCAAAGACTCATCATGAGCATATTAATGGCCACATTAACTACGCTAAACTCTACTAACTCCTTGCTTCTGACTATCTGCTCTGTGTGTATTAGCCAATAAATAATTGCTTGCATTCTATATCCTTTTTTACAGAATTTTTTTTACGTGGTAAAAGTTGCCAAATCTAAAAGAACCAAAAGAGGGAAGGTTACACTGCAGTAGCTTCATGCTTTGGAACAAGCTCACAAAATTGGAAAAGATGACATTTTTCCATCAGAGGTGTCTTCTTGTCTTTTACTACCTCTAATAAAAAGTAACTGCACCTATTTTAAACACATTTTGGAAATTAGTGACTGTACAAAATAACGGAAATTTTGATAGCACGAGTTAAAGACTCACAGATGTCCTAAGATTATCCTATAATTCTAATGCTAATCATACTCCATTTGTGCCACTCTTACATAGTGAAAATAAATTGTTTCATTGTTTCATCCTTTGAGAAGCTATCTATGGACAGACTGAGGTCTTGGCAGAGCACCTGAACGTGTTCCCTGCGGCATCCGGGTGCAAAATGAGGCTTTGATCATATATTGCCATTAATGTACTTGAATGAGAAAGTTGGCTGTAATGTTACAGTTCCTGGTTTGAGCATTCTGTTTTCTCATCTTAACACTACATTTTTTACAAAATCTTCCAATAATATTTAGATTTCTCTCTACAAACATGGAAATTTGTGTCTTCTCTAGCAAAGTTTTATGAAGGTTTCTATGAAGTACAAAGTAAGGAGGAAAGATAAAGTGGAAAAAAAAATCTTTGCTGTTCTGGCAGTCCTGTGCTACTCTGAATCATCAAAGAGTGCATTGCAATGTTAACAGTTTTGAAAGGAGTTCAATAATCTTGCACACTTCTTTGCCGCATTATTACAAGCTGCACTCTGTTTAAAGTTTAATTTTAAAAATAATTGTCCCTTATTAAAATCTCCTACATTACATTATTGCTGGTCATGCAGAAAATTACTTTGCTGCAGGAAACAAAACCATCCAATTTAATCAGTTCTGTGCTATAGATGAAAGGAAATTGGTTTAATCACACTGCAAAATCTTGGAAGGGAAGTACTTTGTTTACTAAACTGAGCTGTGAAGATAAAGAAGAGGATTACTGATTGTGATTCTCACGCACCTTTCACTACTTTCTTGAAACCAGGAAGTGATCTTCCAGGTCTCTTTAGCATGGTTTCTTTAGCAGGATCGGACTCAAATGGAAAATAGACATTTATAAGTGACAGAAGTATGAAAACTGTTCAAAAAGTAAATACAATGATCTCATTTACAGCATGTATTTTTAATATTTCCATTTGTATGGGTTTTTTTCAGGATTTAGTGTGTTGACAGTACATAGTTAGACAAAATTATGCTTGGCTTTTTTCCTTTTTTCTTACTGCAAGGTTGATCAAAAGAAAAAAGAGCATGAAACACCTCAGGGCAGACAATGAAAATAATAAATTAAATTTCTGCATTTTTTAATACTCTATCAATCTGAGATATTTTTGTATTGCCAGCAGTAAGTGCCATACGAAGCAGTAATTTCACTTAAAGAAACTGAAAATTATAATACTATTATAAAAATATTGTCTATTTATCCAAGGGGAAATCATTTTTTATGATGTCAAGGTTGAATTTTTAACTTACTTTTATCTTATTCCACCATAATAATGAGGCTGGAATCCTACATGTTTCTATACTCCTCTACACTGACGTACTTCACAGGCTGGAGGGGAATTTGATTGGAAATAAGGAAGCCCTAGTGAATGAAGATCCTCTATATTCTTTGACAAATGCCTGCTTTGGGCACATATATTAGAGCTGTAAAATGGTTAAACACACCATCTAGCAAAAAGCAGAAAAAGAGAGGCCGCTCCACAAGGGAGCACAAACTAAGAGCAGCACATTCTCACAGCACAAGCAGTGCCCTCCCTGACAGGGTGCAGTCCCTCAGGACTTAAACAGGGCTGACTGGGGACATCAATCCATCCAGAGTCACAGACAAAGTTAGGGGATGAGTCAGAGCTGGGGTGCATACAGGGAGTTTGGTCCAAAAGGCAGAATTCCAGACTGGGCACAGGGACACCCTGTTCAGGGTGCTGCAATCTGACAGGTCGGAGACCAAAGGTCTTCCAGGACCAAGGGGCAAAGAATGCCTGGAGGACCCACGTGAGGCTGTCAGGGAAATTAAGGTCTATTGGCAATACCAAGACCATGACACCATCACAGTGAGCTGACTGTGATGGATGTGATGGAACTGAGGCTTCATGTGGACAAGCCTCAGTATATTTTCTCAAGCTAATTTTGATTTATGAACCATGAGGGCAATATTGCAGGACCTCTCCCATTTAACATTTTTAACAGTGCCCCAGAAGAAGTGGCAGAGCACACTCTTAAAGTTTATGGCTGACACCAAGTATGGAGTATGCAGTCAATAATACTCAAGTGATGGGATACTGTTCACGTGAACCTAGTCAAGCTAGAGGAACAGGCCAACAGAAAATTTATGAAATTCATCAAGGAGAAATGACAAGTGCTACTCTTGGGCAGGAGGCACCAGTGCTAGTGCAAGGACACAGGCTGCTGCTTGCCTGGGTGGGAACAGCTCACAAAACACTGATGTTTCTTGTGTGTGGTCATTTTGGGTTTCGTTTTGTTTCTTTGTTTTTTTTATCCTGATAGCTTGGTCTAAGGTTACTTAATTGAAAATAAGAAGTACATCAGCTGCTTGCTGATGGGTGAAAAGTTCTAATGTATACTAAGTGGATTAAGGAATACACAGTACAGTCTCAGTTAGTATAAATCCATTGACTTCAGCGAAAATTCAACAAAGGAATTTATTACCCCCTAATGCAATGGATTTTTCAACTCTTGGAATAAACTTCACTGAACAAAGTACAGATGCTCCTTCAGGAAGGAATTCCAGTTTTACAATTTCTGTATCTCTAAGTTACACCTTGTCTCAGCACTTTCAGTCTTCTGTGTCCATTGCTAGTAACTACTGGAAAACCACTGATGGACAGCGTGCTGACTACACAGAGGCAATGTCTAAGGAAAAAAGCTATCTGCACACTTTGATCCACTGGCAAAATCAATTTGCATCAAACTGCCTTTTAGATGTACTCTTGTTACTTCCAAAAAAGGGTGAAACCATTTAATAATTATGCAAAGGTGAGTTGTACTAACACCCTCTAAGATATTTAAGTATCAGACTGGTAATAAAATCTAACAATAAAGTACACTTTTAATAGGTTTTGAAGAATATTCTTTCCATAAAATTTTAGGGGTTCAATAAAATGTGACTGTTACCCCTCAATAAAATACTACTAGAATTTCTGTATTACTGTGTAATGGTTGAGAAGGTTTGGGTAATTTCAAGGGAAATTTAATATTTGATATGAATATTTTAATGCTAAATGTGACACATTATTGGAGAGATGGAGACCAAATTCTCTCTTATTATTAAACAATTACTTAGTTGATTTGAGTAGGATTTTACTCATTTTCATTGGCTCTAAAATTCGTTGTTATTTTAGCCTATCCTAGAAGCATAAGCTGTCTGTGAACTAATATTTAAATTTTAAAAAGAGTCTTCATTTTATACTATGTGTTTTTCATCAATTATTTAATATTTATATTTACTATTTAGGAAGAATGTTTACTTACTGAAGGCTCAGTTCCTCTCTCCTACACATTAAACATTTTTCCATCTTACAATGATCAGCAAGTGGTAGCTTATAATCACACAATGGACAGTGCACTTGTATGGATATTAAAGTACATAAATATCCATGCTAAAAATCATGTCTAGGATTGCACAGGTTAGTAAAAAAAGATTATAATGAAAAAATTATATTTCTCACAAATGAGAGTCACAAACAGCAAGCATTCTTTTCATTCACAAAACCCAGCATTTTAAAATTATTTTGAAAATTTACAATAAAATAATATCAAGTCCCCTGGTAGGTAACTATTTCTCACTGACTAACTATGATTAACAAAGTTGCAATTCACACTGTATAACTTTGTGATGGAAGTAAGAAATCAGTATTATTTTCAGTCGAATTAAGGTGGATTGTACTTGGATGTATTAGTACATGTCTGTGATTAGTCACTTCTCATACAGTACAGCTAATTGGTCTGAAGGCTACAATAAGAAAGACTGCCAAAAACTATCCCGGCAAGAAAAAAAATGCTAAATTTTTGTGACATATTCTCAAACCCAGAAAGCATTAAGTTGAAATAACAAGAGCTAGCTCTTATCAGCAGTGACTAGAAACCTAATATCCATTTTTTGATAGCTCATTTTTTTAAAAAACATTCCATGCCATTGAGGACCAAATACTAAAACTTACATGTTTTCTACAAATGGAATTCCTTTCTCAGCCCTCCCTAGAGTAAAAGAAGCATAAGTTTTCCAAAGGGAAGTATGTTTTCCTTCTAAGATCATACAGGTGCTGTCTAAAATCGACTTTGGTCTTTTCAGTTTGTGACTGGCCAGCAGCGAGGATCCTAGAAAAAATAATCTTAGTTTTAGGCAGGGAGGTTCACAGCTCCAGGCACATCCATCCTGGAGGCCATGAGACTCCTGGGCCATAAGTATTTTTCTGAGTAGTCCTGAAAGCAAGTTTTTCTACCAAGATATGAATGGTAGCAACATGACTTCAGAAACCTGAAGCTGGACTTTCAAAACTTGCCTGACAAACTCTGTGGATGACAGTTCTATCAAATTTTCATCAAAATTATTATTTTATTATGACACACTCCATATCTGGAAAGCTGTTCTCTAGTTGGGGAAGAAGAGTGTCTACTCTTTGCATTGGTTATAATTATTTACACTTAAAAAAAAAAAACCAAAAAAACACAGCAAACAATGAATATTTACTACTGATTTTTTAATAATGGAACATGAGCCATGCAGAACCTGTGTACATCTTTTAAATATTTCTTATGTTCTTATGTAGAAAATAGAGTGGGAGGGGAATTCTGTGTCACTGACTGATCTAAGAATTTGTAAATCTGATGTGGGCTTTTACTGAGTCACTGCCTTGGAGAAACCTAGGAACAAGGCTCTGGAAAGCATCTAGTCTGTTACTGGGTTTAACTCCTAACACTGTTCCTCTAACTACTGATGTTTGGAATTTACAAAATATATACAATTGATCAAGCTGTGGGCCTTCTTAACTATTTTGTTCTAAGTGATCAATATGCTTCCTCAATTTTTCATATAAAGCACTGCATAGAAGAGCCTGTATTGAAGAACTNATTAGAAAAAAAAAAAAAAAAAAAAAAAAAAAAAGAAAAGAAAAGAAAAGAAAAAACCCCCTCATGCTGAAAGAGTAAAACTGTGTCACACGGCAGCAGTTAATTTTGCACTTAAGTGTACTCAGAAAATTGATTCAGTATGTGAAGCTATCTGTTTTCCCATTTAAAATCAAGTGCCTCAAGCTGTAAATCATCAGAACTCATTTTCCAGGAAGTTAACAAAATACAGTTTGACAGATTGATTCTTGTTAACAGTGAAGGGGTATTCCACATACAGACCTGAATTGATTTTTATTTGTTTTTCTTATAATACGAACTAGATAAGTCTTTATCACCTGACTTACTGATGCCAGAAGATTAATTCATTTTGACAATGTCAAGATTTTAACCAGNCATTTTTTCAAAATGTTTTTTTATTAAATATTTAGGTAATTTTCATAGGTTCAGGATCAACAAGGCCTTATTCCAATTGCCCTATTCCTTATTTAAGAATCAGGGGTATTAAGGGGCTGAACAAGAATTCCATCAATGTCAACCATAAATCAGAAATACAATTTTTTTCAGGAAGATAAGGGGATAGGCTACAGTGTTTTTCAGTGTGATGGAGACACTGATGAGGCTCAATCTTTTTATAGGTTGTACATCATACAGGACAAAAATATACAGATCTTGAAAGTCTGTGGTCTTCTGATAAAACACAAATAAAAACAATCTTGATCACCCTCTCTCCCTGAGGAGAAGAAACCTCAATATTTAAATTAATCCTTTCATCATTTAACTTGATGACACAGAAACTCAAAAGACATTATAGAAATTAAAATGTATTTGTTTATCTATAAAATCATGGAATCTTTTACAATGGAAAAGACCTTTAAAATCATCAAGTCCAACTGTAAACCTAGCACTTCTAGGTTTAGTCCACCACTAAATCATGTCCCTAAGCACCACAAATACCTCCAGGGATGGTGACTCAACCGCTTCCCTGGGCAGCCTGTGCAGCCTGTTCTAATGCTTGAAAACCCTTTTGGTGAATAATTTTTTCCCAATACTCAGTCTAAACCTCCCTTGACACAACTTGAGGCCATTTTCTCTCCTCTTATCACTTGTTACTTGGGAGAAGAGACTGACACCCACCTCACTATAACCTCCTTTCAGGTACTTGTAGAGAGTAATATGGTCTTCCCTGAGTATCCTTTTCTCCAGACTACAAAACCCCAGTTCCCTCAGATATTCCTCATAAGACTNAAAATAGCAAGGGACGCAAACTACTTAGAAAAAAAACACACGGTGATCATCAATATTGTACAACAATTTTCTTCACTGTACAGCTCAGACCACTTCTCCCCACCTGCTCTCCAGGAAGAATAGTGTTCTGTATTGGTTTGAAAGCAAATCAGAGTTNCCCTGAGGAGAAGAAACCTCAATATTTAAATTAATCCTTTCATCATTTAACTTGATGACACAGAAACTCAAAAGACATTATAGAAATTAAAATGTATTTGTTTATCTATAAAATCATGGAATCTTTTACAATGGAAAAGACCTTTAAAATCATCAAGTCCAACTGTAAACCTAGCACTTCTAGGTTTAGTCCACCACTAAATCATGTCCCTAAGCACCACAAATACCTCCAGGGATGGTGACTCAACCGCTTCCCTGGGCAGCCTGTGCAGCCTGTTCTAATGCTTGAAAACCCTTTTGGTGAATAATTTTTTCCCAATACTCAGTCTAAACCTCCCTTGACACAACTTGAGGCCATTTTCTCTCCTCTTATCACTTGTTACTTGGGAGAAGAGACTGACACCCACCTCACTATAACCTCCTTTCAGGTACTTGTAGAGAGTAATATGGTCTTCCCTGAGTATCCTTTTCTCCAGACTACAAAACCCCAGTTCCCTCAGATATTCCTCATAAGACTTGTGCTGTAGACCCTTCACCAACTTTGTTACCCTTCTTTGGACACTCTCTAGCATCTCATATATTGAGAGGCCCAAAACTGAAAACAGCATTTGAGTTGCAGCCTCACTAGTGCTGAGCACAGGGAGACAATCACTTTCCTCATCCTACTGGCCACACTATTTCTGATACAGGACAGGATACTATTGACCTTCTAGGCCACTTGGGCACGCTGCTGGCTCATTTTTAGCTGGCTGTCAACCAAAACCCCCAGATCTTTTTCAGAGAGGCAGCTCTCCAGCCACTCTTCCCCAAGCCTGTAGCAATGCATGGGGTTGCTGTGACTCAATGCAGAGTCTGGCACCTGGACTTGTTGACTCTCATGCAGTTGGCCTTGGTCCATTGATCCAGCCTGTCCAGACCCCTTTGAGGAGCCTTTCTACCTTGTGCTCTATGTTACACTAAGTATCACTATTGCCTTATATGTGGTCTACTCTCAGTTGACTAGTTTTCAGTGTTATTCTCATTTCTGCTAGTCACTAAAAGAACAAATTAATTAAAAATGTTGACCAGTAGGTCAATGAAAGTCATCAGTATTATCAGTGTTGCTGTAATTCAAACCATTTTCCCCTCAATACTTACTGCAAAGCAGGGACTGAAAGGATCATCTGCTTGCCTCTAAAGGGTGCACTGCAGATGAATGGAGCATTAATTACTTTTCCTGTTATACTTCCTCCAGAGACAAGTCACTGAAGAAATACCTTTTAGTCCTGTAAAATATGACCACGAAATACCAGATGCTTTTTACTATGATATAACGATAATTATATCAATGGACTGCTAACATATATGTTAAAGCCTGCATAGTGTACACAAACAGTCTTGAATCCGAACTAGAAGCCTGATTTCTTGTTATTGAAGCATAATATTTGATGGAAGCAATTAAGAAGCTTTTTTTATTAAAAAAGCCCTAATATTCAGTTTGCTACCACTGTGAAAACATTGCCTGAAGACAAGAGTTGTGAAAGAACTCAGTATAGGAAGGTTATTTCTTAAATAAAAGTCATTTATTGTTCATATACAATTGTTTGGTCAGCTGCTAGCTTATGGACATGGAGACCCATTATTTACTATTTCAGATTTTAAAGCCAAATAATTAAATTCAGCTTCATGTAGATGCTCAAATATAAAATATCTTGTCTGGATTTATGTTTACGTCTAAAGTGAATTTGGAAAATTTTGAATAAAAAATGACAATGTATAGGTATAATCTAATTTAAGAAATTTGTTTTAATTAAACTCATAATAATTTTCCTGAATGTTCTAATTTATAAAATTGCTGAAGCAAGGATAGGCAAACTTAAGTAACGTTGGGAAGTTATTGTGCAAGGTTCTAGTATTTTGTGGGTAAATGTCCTGCAGAAGGAAGCACTACTTCTAGAGTTTAAGTCCTATTTTAAGTTATTTGCTACGTAACAGTCTGCTTGTAAAAAGAGAACCACATTAGAGTAAATAACATTTCCCCAAATCCAAGTAGCATTATTTCAACTAAATAGAACACGTACACTTACCTGGCAACTTCCAGTATTATAATTTCTCACATAAAAACTCCAATACGTTTACATAGGCAAAATAACATTTATATAGTCAATGGATGCCATAAAATCATTAGCTGCCCTCTGAATTTCTGTGAAGCATTATAATCAAAGCTTAAGGGAAGAAGAATAACCTGCAGATACTCAGTGTAAAACCAGGATGATCTCAAACTACAATAACACAAAAATCTGCACTTTAGCAGGACAGGTGGGAGAAGAAAGATGAAGTAATTCAAGCTAATTAGTCTGTGTAAAGGTTAGGTTAGCTGCTTAGAGTGCTGATGAAGTTTTGATCTTTGGTAAGTAAATATGGGTGTCAGAGCTTTTTAATACTTGGACACTTTCTTACTCTGAAAAAAGGGAATGAGGGAATGATAAATATTGAGTGCCATGTCGGCAGACTTAAGAAAATAAACCTCTCTCAGCAATATCCAGTTACTATTACTAAAAGAGAAGGTTGTTCTACCCTTATGAAAGGTGGCAATCTAAGCAGCAGCTCTGTTCTTAGTGTATTAGTTATGTTCAACAAACTCTTAAAGGGAAGACATTTTGCAACAGGAGCTCACTGCCAGAGCTCCACTGCAACAACACAAGATACCTACTGTGGAGGTACCACTGATCTAGCTTTAGACTAGGGATGTGTTGCATACCTTGATCACAACCCTACTTCATGTAATCCATCAGCCACCTGTGGGCACAATACTAGGAAAGTTTCTTATATGACCACCTTTCTGATGACTTCAATGTCTATTTTGTGTGTGTCCAGGAAGAAAGTATCCCATTCACCTTCCCTGCTTGTGCAATTGTCATAGCTAAGCAGAGCATAATTCTTAAGAAACGATATACTATTAAAGAGCAAAACCATTTCCTGATGAAAAGCGTAGGTGGGAGTTGGGAATGCACTGAAAAAATAAAAAAAAAAACTGTAATATAAACAGACAAAGCTATTGTGCAGGCACAGTTTTTATATTCCCCAAATAATACGCACTTCCCAATATTGCTGAACTGAATACTTCTTAATTTCATCAGTGACCTAAACAAATCATATGTGCTTATAACATCACAAGCTCTGATTAGTGAATCCCAGTGGAAATAAGGAAGCAGAATAAGGACAGTACAATATTTCCCTGTGATACTGGAAAAAATGCTGAACGATGCTCTTCAACAGCAGAATACTGCATTTTAACAACCAACCAATGTAATTCAAGGCTTATTGCTGCTTTATATGGTTTATAAGTTTTTGAAAACATTTGAATTCCCTTCCTTCAGAAGCTATTCCATGTTATCTTGACTCAGCAAGAAAAGAACAAACAATTCCTGAAAATAGTCTCTGTTGTCAGAGTGATGTCTTTTTAAAATAAGCAGATTAAAAATACCGGATTAGTAAAAGACAAATAAACCTGTATAATTTCTGTTTCAAAAATGGTAAAATGGGAAAAATAGACTTAAGGACCATTGATTTCTTGTTAATTACAAATTTAAGGGGGCAAGTCTGACTGTCTTCTGTTTTCCAACAGCACCTGTATTTCGATGGAAAAAAAAAGGGGGGAGGGAGTTGTGCTCAGGTAGTTGTTCTTATTAAATCTGTGCAGATTCCATTGTGAACATTACTCTGCCAATAGCAGCATTATTTCTTTTACTGTGATAATGATCAGAGCTAAGAAAGAGATTTTATTGTGGCTTCAGTATTAAAGTCAAGCTGAGAGAAAACAATCAACACTCCTGTCTTTCAAATAAGGTACCTGGAGTTACTTTCCTTTTACTACAAAATATGCAACGAAATGAGGCTGAGAATTTTTTTTTAAAAAATAACTATAAAAAGCTAAATGCATTTAGTGTGTAAAGAGCACACAACTGATGGACAAGCTAAAGATATAAAGAGACTATTTTTTTTTTAACCTAGCTTTAATCAATTTAACTGGAATCTTGCCATTTCTTGCATTTTCATGTGAAATTTGGTGACTTCATGCAGCATTTTGATTCTTTCAGTTGCAATAGGACATAAAAATATAAAGAGCTGAGTTTAGGTATCAAACTCACAGGATCATAATAAAAGAGGCTATCCACTGTCTCAATTTCATTTAAATAATTCTCAAATATGGGACCACATATTTCCAGAATTATTTTTTTCTTACATTATACATGTCTTTTTAATGCTGCTGTACTACTAACATGTAAATTGTGAAGTTCTGAAGCAAAATTACTCTGTGAACAGAAAACTTCTTTCTTTACCTCTGCTTGATCTCTTGCTTTACACAGAGTGACACCTACTGCCAACCACCAGAAATGATCATGAGGAAAATTAAGAGAAAAAAATTTGCATACTATGCCTTGCTTAGAATTGAATGAATGCTGGCAACAGTAATGAAAATTGGAAAATATGGCAGAGTCAGGCCACATTAGGAGCAGAAGCAATTCACATATACATTTCTCAGTTTGAGAGGGGATGGGACAGAAAATGGGGAGAGAAATTATTTCCTTGATACTGCTCTTATAGTTTCCTTCCACACTTCTACCTTTAACATTCTGAACAGAGTGAGGTGATTCTCCACCTCCACTTTTGTGATAAAAAGCACCTGGAGTATTATGTCCAGCTCTGGAATCCTTAGCACGGGAAAGACATGGACCTGTTGGACTGGTTCCAGAGGAGGGCCATAAAGATGATCAGAGAGATGGACCACCTCTGCTATAAGGACTGATTGAGGGAGTTGGGATTGTTCAGCCTGGAGAAGAGAAAGCTTCAGGGAGATCTTACAGCAGCCTTCCAGTACTTAAAAGGGGCCAACAGGGAGAGATGGGGAAGGACTCTTCATCAGGGAATGTAGCGATAGGATAAGGCGTAATGGTTCTAAATTGAAAGAGGGCAGATTTAGATGAGCTACTAGGAAGAAATTCTTTACTGTGAGGGTGGTGACACACTGGAACAGGTTTTCCAGAGAAGCAGAGGCTGCCCCAGCCCTAGAAGTGTCCAAGGCCAGGTTGGATGGGGTTTTGAGCAATCTAGTCTAGCATGAAGTGTCCCAGCCCATGGCAGGGGCGTTGGAGCTAGATGATTTTTAAGGTCACCTCCAACCCAAACTATTCTATGATAACACATGGATACAGGACAGTTCTATGGACTTAACTGTAGTTGTGGTTCAGTCCCTTTATCATAGAAATTGGTTTCACTGACAGGCATAGGGTAGATTCCTTACAAGAATGTCATGATGTTCAATGAACTGATGAATCGACTGAACTTCAAAAAAAGATTAGATAATTTCATCACTGTTCATGTTATTAACTGAACTGAAAATAATGACATGGATGGTCTCCGGATTGAGATTGTCAGCAAGGCATCTATGCATACCAAGGAGGACTTAATTTATTTCTGGAAGATATTTTTTTTTTTCTGTCAAAACAGAACTGAGGGAATACATCAAAATATCTGGAAAACACAACTTATCTTTCTTTAAGCTATGATGGTCCTGCTGGAAGCTATTCTAACTCAACAATCTTTTTCATGCACTGTATAGCACTGTCTTTGCACCTAATATATGAAGGGAATTATTATTAATGAGATTACTATGCTTAGCAACTCACACAATACACTGATCATTTAATTCACTCTAAAAAGAGAAATAGTAAGCTAAAGAACTGTCAAAATAAGTGCTACGCTTCCTGAATTGATGAAGTACCAAATAAAGAACGAACCTGCCTCTGAACCTTTATCAGGTTGTATTTTCTAATAAACTGTGACACTCTACATGAGATGTCAGCTCTTCCCTGTGCTGTTTCTCAGAGTCAGTTCCAGTGCTACAAAATGACTGCAAACATAGCAACTGTTCTTCAGGAGTAGTAATGGACTAGACTGAGAGAAAAGAGGCCAATGTCCAGGTGTGTCATTAATTTGTTTCCTTCTCAGGATCTATAGTTAGATGTGTGATGGGAAAAGGATAGCAGTTAGGGGGTTTATAATCCTGATTCACCCTACCTGGGCATATTTTTCTCATCCCAGACAAGAAGGTATCAAATGAGCATACTAAAGGGAAGATGCCAACAGGGAAGTCTACCATGATTTTACAAGGCAGCATATCTACTAAACCAGGGGTTAGGAAGTCTCACTGCATGACAGCACAGCAAAGAAGTTAAAATTCTTTCCAGAAGTCTGAAGAGAAAAATAGGATAAGGAAGGCAGCCAGAGGGAGGGCTGCTAGACAGAGCCAGGTAGGAAAGGCAGGTGAGTAAGTATACCTCTAACGATAGCTGCTGCTAAACTAACCAGTTCAGACTCCCTGATGTAAGGTAGAAACTCCAGAGTGCTGAGTTTAACCACTTAATGCAGAATCATAGAATGCTTTAGGTTGGAAGGGACCTTAAAGATTATCTAGTTTGAACCCCCCTGCTATGGACAGGGTCATCTTCACTAGAACACCTTCCACTTGAACAGTTCTGGGAATGGGGTATCAACAACTTCTCTGGGAAACCTGTTTCAGTGCCTTACCACCCTCAGTAAAAAAATTCAAGCCAGTGAAGACTACTGGTTCGAAGTAGGACTTCAGGGTAATTTCTTGGTACTTCTAAATTGTAATTAATTCCCTGCAGTCTGTAAATGACCCTGATTCCAGGAACCCATGGAAGATTTATATTGCTCTCAGTAGCAGGCAGCTCACTGAAGTCTCCCAAAATCTCCAAGAGTCTAAGTGGACTGAGAACTCAGGGGCTACATACAATGCAACTGTCTTAACATGTAAAGCAGTGTATCTGGACCATGGTGTCTTTCAAAATACATTTTTTCAAGTTGACAGCTCTCCAAAACAGGAAAATTCTGGCAAAATAACATTAAATATTTTTCAAAGCCTTCCTCTGAATGTCAACCTGACAGGACCATTTTATTGCTGACCTATTCTGATATTAGCTGTAAGCAATTAAAGGACTAAAGAAGAATCAGGCTGCTATGTCAATATTCTCATCTTACACTTAAAGAAGTCACTTACCAAAACTCTAAGAAACCATCACATTGACAGAATCGTAACACATGACTACAGTACCATACAGCAGAATTCTAGTGTTTGTAAGACAAACCCTATGTATTTATATATACATATGTGTACACACACAGAATAGTCAGGAGCACCTACTATAGTCAACCAACTCCCCAAAATAATTCATGAATTGCATGTACATGAATAACGTAGGAAATCACTGTTTCAGTAAGATCCAGATATCAGAAAATCCTGTATGAAGAACTGTATTAGAAATTGACATAACATAACTATAAGGAACATATACTTCATGGTAAATTTGTTATTTAAAAGGACACCTCTTCATTTCAGTCAGCCTGATTTAGAATAAACAGAATTGTTATTATTAAACCACTGCCCAATGTATAATAAATTAAAAGAAGCAAAAGGAAAGTGATTCCTTATCTGTGACACTTCAGGTATTAGGAGTTTAATTATAAACAGTTAGTCGAATTTAGAGTAAAAACATTACCCAAAATCAAAACCAGACTATGACAAGCTGCTCTGGTTAGTGAACACTACTTGCAGAGAGTGATAGGAAGATTAGGCACTTTACATGTTGGAAGAAAATACTGCAATACTGGAGGTTTCTAAGACAGGACACATCTTGCTCTTTGCTCTTAATACCCACAGGGTTTTTCTCATCTCTGTTCACATAGTCAGTCTTTGTGGCAAAAGCTGATTTTTGATCACCTGAATTTTGCATTTAGGCTGAAACTCCTGAAAGAGGGAAGATAATGCCTCGTTGCAACCACTTCTGTATAACAATCAAACTACTGTATACCAAGAGATTTCTTCTCTAATGGAAATGTAGCCTGGAAGACCTTAGTATCTGGTGAACCTTGACAGAAGGATTACACTCTGAATATGTTCAATATTTTGTTTTATCTACCTACAGACCACAAACAACACCACCTATTATTATTAGTGAATAACATTCGGCAATGCAGAAATGTGAATAGATTCTTCTACACCAAAGAGCTCACACTTTAGAGCAGGAGACTGAAGAGGAAAAGACAGCGGTACAAGCAAACAAACAGGAAGAACCAAAAGTATGTTTTTCTGAAATGATCTGCACTGCTCTGCCAGTGCTATCAATGCAGTATCTGGATTTATGATACATTAATTTGCCAGAACATTCACCTTGAATGAGTTTCTAAAAATATACTTTTTAAAAAAACGAAGTTCAGTTGATATTTGAGGCTACAGGATCTTTAAGATCTTTCCTTAGGATCTGTATTTCATGAAGTTTAATAAACTCCACATTTTGCAGTCATGAAAAGACCACTATTCAGCTAAACATATGTAGCAATGAGAAAGCAATAGGTTACTACTAAAAGTAAGAATCTAAGAAAACGAAATTTTTTAAAAACTATTTTTAGGAGAAAAAAATACTCTGACAAGCCTTTTCAAGATTTCCTAAGAATTACTGAAGTGAGGCAAAGAAAAGTTATGCTTTGTAAGTACGAACAGCCTATGCTTAGAAACAGCATTGGAATATTATTTATGGATCAAATTCTTCCAGCTACAGAATCTCAGGTGCTTTATAAACTAGTATCTTTAACATCACTGATGGCCTAAATCAGCAGTAGTAGCATGTATTGCATTCACACCTAATTTCTGGAAAATCTTTTAAAAGGCAGTTTAATTACTTCTACGGATATTAAAAAGAAAAAAATAATCCTTGATCTACATAATGTCAGAAGTCTTGTCATATATTATCTTGTATAAAATCAATGGACTTACATAAGCTCTGAATGTATAGTTTTTACTGAAATTCCTATCTAAAAAATAAATGAAGAATTACAGCTCACGAAGCCCAAAGCGTGTGGAATAATTTCTATTTGCTGCTTTTTTATTCTGCAAATAAAGATCTCAGTGTCAGGTGGACCGATCAACTACTTTGTCACACCTGTCATTGGATTTTTTGGCTTTTGTCTATTCTACAAATATAAATTTCTCATACTGGCTTTTCCCTGACCTAAATAAGTCTTTCAATTTAGACTTGTTTAGATCACACAATAGAGTTAAAATGGAAACGCTTAAAATTTAAATACAAAACATCTTGATGAAATTATGTAAAACAACCAGCAAACTTGGTACAATTTCATTTAATTGATTTTCTGCTCATTAGCCATGAAAACAAAAAGCTATCAAAGCCAGACAGAAAGTTTAAATTTGTCATTTTCTCCACAAGACTAAATCATTTGATATTTTACTTCTATCAACAATTCTTGCATTTATCCATTACGCTTGTGACCACAAGTTTTTGTATTACTTTAATTCTATGAATGAACCGTTCTTGTTTCTATTTTTACTAAAAGTCCAAATGTTTGTATTCCCATTTACTTATGTAATGATCATCACTGATGAGCTCATAATGCTGATTTTTCCTTATAAATTCAGCAGATTCGTCATGATTGTTATTATGTTACATGCCTTAATCCTATGTTTATAACCTTCATAGTTTACCATGGTAGTATCTGTGTCTTCCAAAGTTTAAATAATATATTGTGCATTATATCCTTCAACTAAGACAGCAAGATTTGAGGTTTAAATTATGTGATTTAATAGGGATAGCTAAATACTGTTATGATTGTCAAGTAATTTTGGAGGGTTACTTTATATATAAGAATATATATAGGAGTAATATATACAGTAACAATATAAAGTAATATGTACATATTTTCCTATATATATAGGAATATATATCATAGAATCACAGAGCGGTTACAGTTGGAAGGAACCTTAAAGATCATCGAGTTTCAACTCCCTTGCCATGGGCTGGGACACCTCCCTCTAGAGCAGGTTGCTCAAAGCCCCATCCAGCCTGGCCTTGAAACACCTCCAGGGACTGGGCATCTGCAACTTCTCTGGGTAATCTGTTCCAGTGTCTCACCACCCTCAGAAAATAATTTCTTCCTAATATCTAATCTAAATCTCCCCTCTTTCAGTTTAAAACCATTACCCCTCATCCTATCACTACACTTCTCAATGAAGAGTCCCTCACCATCTCTCCTGGAGGCCCCTGTTAGGTATTGGAAGTAACATTGATTTTATAATCCTTCTCCAAAATGGAAGACCCTCATGAGATATCACTCTCTTTAGGGATAAATAGCACTAAGTTCTTACAACAGTAACTTAAGAATGTTATTTCCTTATGGCAAGTACTAGGTCTGTGCAGTCCCTTCAGTGCTTAGTATCCCCTTCGATTTGTGATGAGTCAAGCTGTCAGAGAAGTGTCGTAAAACTAGTAAGTGATAGTGATCTCACTGCAGTACATACTCCAACTCTGGTTTTACCAATCAAGAAGAAATATTGAGGGTACATGCTAGGGTCAGACTACTATATGTAAACACATCCAAAAACCACTCAAATATTTGTTTAAAAATTATGTTGAACTCCGTTGGCTAAATCACATAATGACATGAAGGGAGAAAGAAAGTTTCTTCCCTATTTCTCAACAAAAATATAAACAGTTGCTGTCACTCCAAGGGTATATGATTTCAGTATTTCGTTATTCTTATAAAAATACACAACAGCACAGTTATTACTTTACCCTGAAGTGATGTCAGGGGAATATTGTGACAATATTTACACAAGCCTTTACCAGAGAGAACAGCTCCTTTGGTTGTTTCTTTCTCCTTTGAACATTTGAGCAATACAATTTTACTCGCAAAAGGATTATGTCATGTGAAATTCAGGCTTGTAGAACTTCTACAAATCATCCATGGCATGGGAACAAAGTTGCAGTGAGGCAGCTTCAGTTACTTAATGCTTGTCTTACATACAATTGGCTTTTGAATAAAAGAGGTGTTTCAAGTTGTTGACTACTTTAGATCCTAACATTAATCTGAATTATCCATTTTCCATTAGAGTAGATCTAATCTTAAGATTTCTTTTCAAAGTCCCCAATAATCATGTTTCCCAAGAAGGTTTTTTTTATGTCTTGCCTTAAAACTGTGATTCCCAGTCCAAAATGCATACTCCAGCACTAAGGTCATGTTTATCTCCCATACATTCCTAGTCTCTCCGCTGCAGGTTGTTACTGATGCTCTCTGGGAGCTGCACCTTGGGCCTTCCTGTGATCCTGCTTCTCCTGGAAGCACGGGCCCCTCCACCTGAGCCTCTCTGCCAGGGGCTCCCAGTAAAGACCCTCAAAACACCAAATACTGCACCAAATAAGCTAAAGGGCTATCTGAGCTGAAGCACCAGTGGGATGCGAGCTGGGAGGCGGACCAAGCAGTTTCTTCATCTGCTCATCCTTCTGTATTAATGCTGTTGTGCCACTAACTTGATTTATAAGGAATAGTGCTTGCCAAAAGTAAATTACTATTGTTTCTGGACATGCATAACTTGTCAAAATTAAACATACACTCTGTACTAGGGATGCTGTCACCTCTGCTGCACCTCATTAGGCAAATGGAATTCATAAAATCTTAAATACTGCTGTGTCTGGGCTTTTGTCAACAACAAAATTCAAGTCACAGAATTACTAATTATCCTGCTGCAGTTGGATTATTCATTTTTTTCTCAGAGTACATTTCAGAGCTCTTCCAGAGTCACTGCATGGAGTCTTGCCAGTGAATATTTTTCCCCAGCAGCGCAGGGCACAGGCCAGCCTTTGCTCTTACCTCACACAAGCCTCAAGCCTGGCCTGGCTTTGAACATGCTGTGGGGCTGCTATGCACGTGCACAGCCTTACCTCTGGAGTTCTACTGAATTTGAGCTAGAGCTGCACAAGACATCAAGTACCAGAACAGCTATGAACTGCTCTGGTGAAGGGAGGGTAACCACAATACCCACGGTAAATTCTGCATGATTATGGAAATAATTGTCTTTATACAGTACAGATATATATTTATAAAACCCTCACTCTATCTTAAAAAAAGAAAAAAAATGATTTAAAAATTGGAATTTCAGTTTAAAAGTCTTATTTTAAAAAAAGGTCTTTCACATGTGGACATTCCAACTCGAAACTGTCAGAACAGACCCCACTAAACTGAGGATGCGGTCATAAAAGCAGAGTAACAGAATCAGAAAGCATGGAAGCGTCTGTGCAGATAAAATACAGCTAGTGAGAATACTTACACTAAATATATTAAAGACATAAGGAATGAAACTGATCTGTGCAGACAGACACATGAAGATATTTATAATAGTCATCTTTTTTTTTTTTTCAGAAATTAGTCTTTTCCAAAAGAACTAGTGTCTCCATAAAAGCATGTTTTACTATTCCATATCTTGCATACTTAGTTCTGCAGAAAACTACCTTCTGAATAAAAATACGATTAAAATTCTTAAAAATATTTGAGCACTCTCTGGCACAGAATTGGGTGCCTAAATACAGGAAAGTCTGCTTCTGTTAACACTGACCAGAGTAGTTATTCAGTTTATTTCTAAAATGGGAATTTCACTGGTTGGGAGAAAAGTTTTGCATATAAATGCATATAAATTTCCCTGCATCGCTCTTCTTGTGCCAGGAGAAGCAGGGAAGCTGAACCACATGGATCCACAAGTGAGGTGGTCCACATGGCTCACCTGACTGCCGGTTTAAGCTATGTGGGATACGGGTGGGTTAGAAGGTATTAAACTTCTCCTGAATCAACGATATGGCTACAGTGGAGACTGCAACCGGAGCCACGGCAGAGAAAGCTGAACTCATGGGGAGGAAAAGCTGCCAGTTTTCTCAGGAAGGGATATATTTAAAGAGTTATTTAATTTACACTAGAACTTTGTTTTAAACATACATGTTTATATAATTAACCAACTAACAACTGTAAAATAAGCATCACAGTCTTTTCATGAACGCTACACAGTAAATATTTGTTTTCTCAAGCTTTCACAGGTTGTGTAGCTACTGTGGGTCTTGTCCTGTTCTGGCATGTTAGGTTAAAGTCCGAGCCCAAATGTGTCTAAAATAAAATAGTAGCAATTCACGAGATACCTGAGAGCTGATACATTTCAAGGATGTGAAAGGTATTTTAGAGAAATTTATTTAAAAGCTATGCCCTGAGTTGGCTCTAAAATAATTATCTAGAAGTAACATATTTATTTTACTGCAGTAACTGTGGGATTCTGAGGAGTGTTACAGCAGTGTTTCTGCAAGTGGAAGGTATTTTCCTGAAACTTGGAGCTCAGTTTTCCATGATGAAATCATTAGCACCAAGTTTTAATATACAATCCATGTAAAACAACAGCTATTGAACAATAAAGTCAGAATAGACAATGACACTACTAAAATAGCTTTCTTAGTGAGCATTAGTTTCACTATTGGTTTGATTACAAGACAATGGGGACAAATGCAAATATAGGAAAAAAAAGAAGCATCTATATTTTACAGTAACAGTGATCAAACATTGAAACAAGTTTCGAAACAGGTTGTGGTTTCCATGCCTGGAGATAATCAACACTTGGCTAGACATGGTCTAGGGCAACCTGTTCTAGCAGACCCTGCCTGAGAAGGGTGATTGGACTAGATGACTTACAACCCCAGTGATTCTGTGACTGTGATTAATTTAAAGGACAAACTAGAAGTTTTCAGGATCCCCAGAATGAGTTCCAAAGATACTATGATTTAGGGTTTTGTTGTTATATAAGTTGGTGCTATTGAACTTCGGTTTTGTCTCATTTCCCTTTATTCTTATATTCTTTCTCCACTGGAAACTTTCTAGTACCTGAGATGATCTTTTAATGGAAATTTCATCTATAAAGAACAAAAAAAATTCTAAGCTACCAGTGTCACTATGTTTGAACAATGGTGGGATCTCCCTCCTCTCCCCCTCAAATGATAAAAACAAATCTGTGAGAACTGGTCAAATCACTTCAACATTATTTGTATGAAGAACATTAGATTTCACTTCCCAAGTACAATGCTAAAGGCACTAAGCAGACAACATACTAGACTAGAATAAATTTACTGGCTTGCCTTTGAGAAATTTTAATAACCAGAAATGTTAATAATTCATAATTACCAATAAAAGTCAGACAGCTTGTCTTCACTCATTTCCCATGGTCATTTCCATATTCATCACTTGATTAATGTGAATTCATTGACCCAAAAATAATTACCCAATCATTATCAGACAACAAAATGAACTTTAGTAATAACTACCAATCAATATAATCACTAATGCATTATGTTTCACGTTAATGATCCAATATTCAAACTTCAGTTTGCTTAATATCCAGGTTCAATAGTCCTTGTCTGTGTGGATACCACATTCATATGAGGATGCTTAGATTAAATATCCATTCCTTTAAATGTCAGTCCTTTGTACATGACACGTTATGTTTCCCCGCTTCACATTTACATCTCAAAACGTGCATCGGTAAATGTCCAACAATGGAAATTAATCTAATACAGGCAAACACATTTAAAATTCAGTATACATCTACATTTACACGCAAGATCCCTTCTGAAATGATTCTGTGGTTAGAAAGTATAATTAATAATATTTCAGACTTCATCTAATCAATAAAATTACTGACTTAGGGATAAAGACAATTATTTTATACAAGATTGATTGAACACCCTGTTTATATAAGTTACATTAAAATCTCTCATGCGAAACATTGGCTAACTTATCATTAAGCTACTCTTCATAGAGCTAGAGATACTTGAATGGAATTGCTCTTTCCTCCACAATGAAAATTCTTCAAACTGAGGTACAGCTAACACCATGTCTCTTCTACCTGGTTTCTCCAAGAACTGCAAATATATCCCCTCTTGACTTGTGAGACTTTGTATTTATATGGTTGAAATGCAGAGGGTATCTATGGGAATTTTGCTTAATAGGTCTGAATATAGTTGTGAATAAAGTTTAAAAACTTTTTATATAAAATATTTCTAATGTTTTCTTATGCTAAAGCTACATATTACCCTTTGTATACATGTAAATCATAATTATTTATTATTAAAATTATTTCCTTATGTATTACTTTCCTATTTAATGTTCTTTATACTCAGTGTTTCCTAGTCTAAAATGTTAAAAGTGATTTTGTACACCGAATGGCCTTAAACCACTCTGACTCTGCCCGGAAAACATTATCATTTTCCTTGGCTCCCCATCTTTACCCTATTTTAACTCTTCCTTATCTTTTATTTAAAGTAATTCTATTCAATTAGGTCATTACTAACATAAAATACTTATATCTAGTAATGAGCCTTTACTTGAAACCAAATGTTTATTTTGTGTTACATTTAAATTTAAAATCATGATTCCTAAACCAAGCCTACCTGAAAATACTATTTAAAAGAATTCTCAGCTTATGAAAGTAAAAGCTGTATTCTTTAGACTTAATGAATTAACACATGGATTTTAATATTACATTTAAAAATCCCAAGAAACATTTGTCTTAATGCACAATCTTAATATCACTTTCCCATGATGTTCCAAGGTTTCAAAACAACAATGGCCATATAAATGCTTTCAAAATGAGGGAGGTTTTTTGAATGATAAGTCTTTGAAGCGCAAGTATTTTAAATTTGAAAAACTTGAGAAATAATTGTTTTAATTATTCTTACCGAGAAACAAAACAAAATTTTAAATTTTCTTTTTACTTCATTAGCCAGCTGTAGAGTACAAACAAAAAGAAAATTAGCAAATTAGAAAATTAGAAAATGTTGGGTTTAAAAAAAATATTTTAAAGGAGAAGTCATGAGTTTTCTACTTTTTAGAAGCTCTATCAAATTCTTTCTCTTTGAGATATCTGTGTTAATTAAAATTATAAATTAGCTTTCATGCTTTGTCTCAAAGTGTTCTCTTAAATTATATTACGAATCATAGTTCAATCAGCCTTAGAAAATATATTTCAACATAAGTTAATACAACACCATCTTTCAGGCATTTTATATATTCTTGTATAACTTTGCAGGCCTCATTCATACTATTTATTACATTTTACCTCTCAAGTCTATCTCAAGTGACACTTGCCTTATAGATGCATAACAACAGCCATTTGAGGAAAATTATTTCTAAAAATACTTATTGTCCTTTAAATTAAAGAATCAAAATTTAATATCTAAATTAATCACTTCACAAGGTCTTTCTAACCTGTTAAATTTACATACCTACTTATTCTGCACATTAGTGATCAATAGTTTTTAATGCCCTCACCCCTCAAGCTGAGAATTTATCAATGCAGATTGTTCAGATTGCCAAGGAATATGGAAACTTCCTAGATTTTGCCAGTAATGAACAAAAAACCAACCACATCAAGTTTGCAATGAGGCTGCAAGCCTGATACAATTAGAATAATGAGATGCTGCTGCACTGGAAATAAAAAATGTGTTGCTCATCTAAACAGTTATGAAGAGAAATTGCTATTCCAGAGCACTGTGTTCTCTTCTCAGGTAGCTGCAGAGCTGGACATCAGGTGGGGAACAGAAAGTGGCAGTAGGGTTACAGGTGCCACACCAGTACCTCTGGTGGACCTTGTAGGATGTTTGGGGAGGTTCCTCCACACAGGGGCAACATTGCACTACTCTCAAACCCAGAAACTCATGCTTCCAAAGAAGTGGCTCCTGCTGAGCCTCAGCTGAGTGAGGAAGATGGTGCAATGGCTGGAGGTGCTGGATCACTAACATCAGTTCACCAGGAATTGCTCTGATACCACTGCTGGAGTTGTGTGGGGAAACAATCTCTTCTCAACAGGAGACATGAGTTAGCACTTCCCACGCCCCAGAAGAGGCAAGACCTCAGTGCTCAGAGAGGACAGCAATAATGTGGTTCAGATATTGCTTGCAGCAAGAGGAGACAGGGGCACAGGGAATGCTGTGCTTGGCTGAGTTACTGTGGGCATTCTGAAGGAAGTGCTTTGTCCCCATGATTGTCAGAATAAGATAGGTGTACAATTGATAAAGATTAGAGACAACAGAGATTTTATCACAAGATGCTGCAATTTTGATTAAGACTCACTATTTTGGCTATGTTTTGAATTTGCAAAGGAAATGTTCTCTTAATAAGCTGAGATGTTTTAGTGGTTGGATAGAATAAGAAATATAAGAGATAAGTCCTTGAACAAAAAGTTTTTCTCAATATTGATATTATGTTTTCATTTATCATCAGTACCTTTTCAGACACAAAACAATGAACAGTCTCTTTTGTTAGCAAAGCCAAGAAAGGAGTTCTTAGGATGAGCTTATTCTTAATTGGGAAGGATGTTAAAGATCTCACCATTTCTAAAAATAGGGGTTTATTTAACACTTTTTGCTGGAGGAAAGACTTAATATTTTTTACCACCAAAATCTATTAAAACTATTTCAGAGCAGGTGAAAGCATCTTGTGTGTTACACAAATATTTTGAAAGAATAATATGAAGTCTGAAACGGAAGTTGTACTCACAAAATTTCCAATTATGCTTTTAATCCAGTAAACCTCACTCCCCAAAATGAATCAGCTGAAAAGTGCAACAAAGTAAAAACAGGTGCAAGATACCTTATGGTAACATTAAAAAGTGCCTTTTTGTCTTTGGAAAAATGTGTTGTTCAGATGCGATCCTTAGATTGGCAGAATGAGTGATATGATTATTCAGGAGGTAGAAATTCACTTCTCCCAGTGGAGTGTTTGTGAAAAGGCTACCTTGTACTCTTGTACTGATGTCCCTCATTTCCTTCCCCCCAGTACCACAAGGTAAATATGTCATGGATCATATAATGTTGCTCTTAACGACCGTATAATGTTTCTCTGTCATTACAGATGTCATTACATTTCTAGGTGGCAAAATCCCCCAAACATTCTCAAACACAAACCAAATAAACCAGTTTGATTTAGTAAATCTTAAATGAAAATGAAATAGGATCATTAAGATATCTGTATGTGTCCAGATCAACTGAAATACATGTAAATGTGAATTGTCACCCTATTCACTAGCATATCAGACTACTTCTACTAAAATAACATCTTCTTACATTTCCTTGGTTTTTCCTCTTTTGTATCAATAGGCTGAAAAGAGCCTATATCCATTATGTTTACTTTAGATCTGCTTTAACTGCTTCGTGCAATCACTCGGACTCAGTTAAACAGAAAATAAACTGACTGTGGCACAAAAGCTGAAGGACAGCACAGACAAAAAGAAAAACAGACCTGTCTGCTGGAATCTGTAAACCTGTCATCAGTGTTGGACTAAGAAGCCAAAATGCATGTACAAATGCCAAGATTTTGCTATCCAAATGTCCACAAAAGAAATTAATTTAAGGCCATAGAGTTGGATTCATAATAAGAAAGTAGTAATTAAATTCCTAATGCTGCAACAGGTTTCCTGTAAGAATGAGATAAAGTAATTTATTTCATAGATTTGGGAATGTTTTCCTAGTATTAGGCACCAAATATTTCCAAACAACACTAATAAAAATTAAAGCAAATTATGTAATGATTGGGCTAAAGTACTAAAATACTTTGCAGAATCAAGCCTTTTGGGTTGCCGTTTCCCAAGTGAAGACACCGTATGCCCAGTTTTACTTCTGTGAACAATCTCCATTAGCAGAGATGAATCATTTACACAATTAATCCTGAGCTTCTTTGGGTTGTCCCGGTCTTTCAGTACAAGTAATAACGGTGCATTTTTTCCATTCCTTACAATGCAATGAACGTGAGCTCATAAAAAACAGCAGATACCATTAAATTTTGTTAGAAGACTCTTTCCCAAAGTCTTATAGATCCTGTGAGACAGAAGGCAACCAGTGAGCAGTAGGTTAGAGGATAAAGAAGTGAAAATATAATTGTCCCTGACAGAGAGGAGCCTGAATTCAACGTGAGAACAGGCACAAGGCAAAAATCTATTTTATAGCATCCTTGCAGTAATAAAAATTGCTGTTGGAGGCCACCTTCTGGGACATTGCTAAAATAATTTCCTGTGATCTTTGAAGCTTGTTTCTGTACAGATATATATATACAAAACAGTCTATTATTGAAGGACAAAGCGACAAAAGAACAAAAAAAGACTTTGAAGTTTAAATCCTATAACTAACACTCAAAACCACTGTTAACTTCTCAAGCAAAGAACTGTCATTTAAAAATACATACCAGACTCCCATTTTCTATGGAAATATAAAAGCAATAATGAATTACACAGCTATTTTACACTCAGTAAGTAGTTCAGATGAATCAGAAATGACATAAACCATAAAAATAGTTTGATTAAGCCATTAAGATGGAAATCATCACGCTGAAATGCCTCATCCATGAAAATGTGGGCATAAAATTTATTTTGAAAATAATCTACAGGAAAATTAGTTGCTTGGGTTTTTTTGTTTTGGTGTTGGTTTTTGTTTCTAGTGACTTGTGGTTAAAGTACCTTATGTTTGGTTGTTGTACTTCAGGTACAACAAAGACAAGATTGCAAAAGGAATGTATTGAGGTTTTTTGTGTTTGTTAATTTTACTAAAATAGCCATAAGTCTTTTCTGCTCGAGAAGGTCAAAAAGAGCAGCCTGTGCCTGCTTACAGCAGCAAATTTTCCTTCTGTTCTGTCAGCAGTCTCCAGACCCTCCCATGTGCAGAAGGGATTTCAGTACTTTATGTCTGCTGATATTTTGCCAGGCAAATCTGGGCAGGTTGCCTGCAGAGAGGTTGTACAGATGGGTGGTAGTTGGAGGCAAAGCACCGGTTGCCAGTGTTCACGGTTACTGCTAAACTACAGTTGAGAAAGTGGTAGTAGTAAAAATACAGAAAAATCACGTCTCTGAACACTGTGGTAGATGCTCTAGTAGAGTGGATGGTGTCATGACAGAAACACGGTGAGAAACAGACTCTGCATTAAATAATTACTAGTGCTGTGAGCCCATTGGGTGGAGACACAGATCCCCAGTGGAAATTAGGAGCGGTTTTGGGACTCACGAGCATGCCAAGTGTGATATCTAAACAGGCTCTTCAAGTGAGAAATCAACATCTCCTTAGCATCTTTGCCAGCACACGTAACAAAATAGTCACCAGATCTGAAAGGCTGAGCAACTTGGTGCTTCATTCCTCAGCCTGATGAGACCCTCCTACCTGCTTCCTTCAGCCAAGTTTGGTGCACACACCTTGCCACAGGCACTCCTAACAAAAATGTATTAGCTGTATCCCCCTTTCCTACATTTTCCAGGGAGCAGAAAGAGTGGGACTGCCTCACAACAGAGGAGGAGCCAACAGTTAAAGGCAGCCCAGCCCCAGCAGTACCCTTACCCAAGAGTGTTGTCCCACAGTACCCGATTCATGCAATCTTTATTCTTACCTAGTGAGAGATTCTACCTTCTAAAAAATATTTTACATTTTTAGAAGTACTTTCTACCTTCTTAAAGTATATCACAACTACAGACAGGGATGGAGACAGGTACACCTTCAACTCAGCTTACGAAAGAGCTGAAGGCACAGGCCTGCACTGAAATAGGGCTCCTCAGCCGAAAGGCAGAGTGTGTGGGTGGAGGTCCCAGGTGAGGTTGGGCTGGGTTATTAACACCTATTAGTCCTCAGAGCCCTGGCAACAATACCAGAGTGACTAAAAAAAATGTCCAAGATGATGAAAAACTCTTCAACAACTAGGGTAATTAATATCAATACATATTTTTTTCAGAGTGGTGGCTCAACTTGTATTTTGTGATTTCTGTCTAAACAGAAAGCAAGCCCCAGTAAAAAGAGGTTGGGGTGGGAAACAAATTCTGCTTCCTAAATCCAGTTACTGTTTCAATCAAGTAGTGTAAGACTCAGGTATTTCAGTCTGTACAAAAACATTGTCTGACCCTCACTTAGGCTGAACACAATCCATTCTGACTTAATCTTGCACACTGAATTCATGATACAGTCAAGGACATTTTGTGTCAAGTGACCCTTCCATCTGCCCATCCGCACAAATTCACATTCATCTGCACAAACTCTTTGGTCCACATAGACCAAGCTTCAGAGCTGAAGTAACCCAACACCTCACTCCCAATTTGGAGACTGGTGCCCTGGAATTGGACTTCTGTGTAACAATCCATGGGGAGTAACTCAGGAGCTTGTCTCCTCCTTGTATAACTTACACTGAGAGAAAGGGGGTGAAGAAGAGAAGAAATTTCCTTCGTATTGTGGTTTAATCCACTGTGAGTACTCAGTATTTTTTAAAATTAAGAAAAATTTACTGAGAGAAATTTAAGAAAATGTGGAATTCTATAATAGGCTTCATAATCTTATGACCACAGATTTTTTTTTTTAAATTACATTCCTGCATTGTGGAGTTATTTTCAATTTATTTAATGTGTTACAAAATCATGTAGAGACTGTTAATCTGCCCCTTTGACTGCATTTAAGCTACAGGTTTTTTGTATCTGGACATCAGCCTTTGGTAAATTTGACTACATCTAACATGATGTGGAGCTAGAGTCTGGGTTAGTACCTTGACTTTATGATCCAAATTGCGTCAGCAGTAGGGAAATGTTTATAGTTTTTTTGATTACATCTTTCCTTTTCTCACTTAATATACCATTGCTATAAAGAAGACACATTGCACCTTTCAGAGCCATTGTTTCAGGCTATTTGCAGAGTAGAGCACTACGTCTGTTTATATGCTGTTGGCGTTTTGATGTTTTGGCCATAGAAGAGTGCTTCTTGCTGTCTGCATCTGTATTGCCTAGAAGGAAAAAGCCTACTAATGCAGATGAAGTCTCTAAGTATCTAGGTGTCCAAATGTAATAAATGTCAACATTTTTTATTTAAATGAAAGATTAGATTCTGGCAAACAATTCCTTGGAAACAAGGTCTCCGTGAAAAAAACTGCAATCATAAAACATACCAAACCTTGAATGATGAGTAGCATTTTAGTAAATAATAAAAAGGCAACATAAGATTTTGTCTCTGAAATGCAAGCTTCTGTGTCTGTACATAACATGCAGGATTAATATTTTGCTTTGATTTCAGATGTTGGTCTGCCTTGGCTTACTACAGTCCTGTATGATTGACCACTGAGGTCATCAAGAATAGCTTCTAGAGGTTGACTGGATGCCTCGAGCTTTCGAAGCAAGAAAGTAATAAATTACGACTTCTGAATACCAGCAAAGGCATCTACAAAGTTAAGCGCTCAGCTGAATAATTATTTTTTACAGCATTCAGGCAAATGTGGAAATTCAGAATCTTTTTGACAGTAAATCTGACGTTGCTTGAAAACTTGTAACAATGAAAACAGTGTGGTTTAAAAGAATAAGAGAAGAGCTACTTTGTGACAGATAGATAGGCAGATAGATAGATACATACATACATACACACGTAAGACAGATAGATAGATAAATAGGTTAGGGGCCAGAATAGGCTGTGGACCATGGGTAAGCAGGTATCCACAGGCCAGCAAATCCATGCCATCCACACTTTGTTCTGGTGGGCAGTCCTACCACGCCCCAGTGAGCTAAGTAGGGCTGGAGGTGTGTGTCTAGAGATGTCCAGGAGAACACTGGTAGGTAAGACCAGTCCATGGTGCAGCAGGCCTTGGGTCAAGGGCCAGGGCTCTGAGGTGCTCCTGAACATGGGGGAAGGCCCTCTCCAAGCTTCTCCTAACTCCCTCTCACATGGCACCTGCCTGGTCACTGGGTGGGTGGATGTTTCCAGGCCCTGATCTCCTTGCTGCCTTATTCCTTTCCTCCAGCTTCCTTCAGAAAAGGAACTTTAGAGGCTTTTGTTTACAGCTTCTGAACCAATGTCATTCATCCAAGATACAACTTGGTTCTCTTGTGAGGTACCCGGTCCTCCTTAGTTTCTGTCTTCAGGATTTTGTGGTCCCCAGTGTTTCTAGAACATATTCTTCCACGTGTCCATAAAAGAGAGAAATCTCATGTCTGACCAGCATGTCCAACCACTGAATATGCTCACCACAGCAGAAATAGTATTACTGTTTGGCATGCATTGCTCTCACATCTGGCATTGTGGTTGAGTATAATCTCAAATTAGAAATACAAAAAATGTACCTGCAAAAAAAATAGTAATCAAGATCTCCAGACTACCTACTATCCTCACCCTTTTGTATGTTTGTGCAGATGTGCATATGCATGGCTGATAGATGCAAATAAACAATAAAGCCTACACTGGTGTGTTTGTAGCTTTTACTGGAAATAGTTTTGTATGAAGCTGACACAAAACTTTGAAGCCTTATGAGAAAAAACAGGTTTGTGTTCCAAATTAATGTCTGCATCTTCCTTGCAGTGGAAGGCTTCAGCCCTTTCCATGTCACGTAGCTAGTATTACCATTGAAATCCATTATGTTCCTCAATCAGTTCAGCAAACAACAATCTCTCCACTACATTTTCCAGAAACACATCTGAGAAAGAACTTTTAGAAGACAAATCATTCTGTTTTGCAAATGCAAGAAAGGGGAATTTCTTATAGTGGTCAGTTGCAGGCATATTATGAGGTTATGCTGCATTACACTGGTGTATATACAGCATCCAGCAAACCAGGGAAAAAGGAAAAATGCCTATATGTGTAACAATATGGATGTGTAACAAAAGAAAAAATACAGACCTGCCAAGTATTATTAACACAGTTTTCTTAAACTTCAAGCTTAGATCACAACAGATTTGCAGCCATTAACTTTTATGTTGGACTTGATGATCCCAAGGGTCTTTTCCAACCTGAATGATTCTATGATTCTATGTAAGTTAAGTAACCTCATTTTTCAGAAAAGGCAGCTATTGTTTAGATATTTACATCCAATTTCTGGATTTTGCAAAGTGTTCAGCTCCTACTGAGACCAGCAAAAACCAGAAGAACTGTGATGCCTTTTAACTGTTTTAGATACTATGTCTGCCAAATGACAAACTGTGAGAGCTCAAACTTCCTCTTAGAAATGTGTCCGTTGGGTGAATTCACCAAGATTGATGAGTATACAGTCAGTAGGAGATGACAATCAGTTCCTAAAAAGATGTGACTTGAACCTTGTTGCAAGTGCCCAGCTTTGCATATGTTTTTCTAAGGTCAGATCTGCGTCAAGCTCAAAGACAGAACAGGCCAAATTTTCCTCTCAGTACAAATCTGTTGCATATACTGAACACATTTCATGCTTGACATTTGCACTGACATCAGTAAGAGACTTGCACACATTGCAAGTATGGAATTAGCAACACAGCTCCATGCTGATGAGAGGAGGGATGGACAACAACAGCCAAAGCAAAGAATGCTGTAGCAGATGTGAAGGATAGGATTCAAAGTCTGCCAGGAACTTTTGATCTTCTTTTTGCAGAACTTCAGTTTTATTAAATTTTCTGGAGAATATATCAACTCATTTTCTGTAAAAATGTTAAGTCAGTGTGTGTTCACCTGCCACGTTTGGATTAACAGCCCATGGCAGAGAGCACCATCTTCTGTATTTAAACAATGCCTATTATTATTGTATTCCTGATTTTTTATTCCTTTATTGTATGTTGTGTCCTTTGATATAATAACAATCTATTTAATTGCAGACTAGATAGAATATAATTCCATTTTTCCTGACTGAAACTGGAAGATTTCTAGTAATTATCATTTGCTCTTCTGAAATAATCCACACACAGAGCGTATGCATAGGCATAAATACCCTACATGCTTCACAAATGTTAGTAAAAAATTTCTTGTTTGGCTAAAGTAAGGATGGAATATAATATATATATTTAAAAGGATGTATACAACTTATTTTATACTGAGAGACCTCATTTGCAGGCACAATACAAACACTTCAATTTATATGATAAGCATATTTGTTCAGCAAATTATAAACATTCATAATCTATGATATGCAAAAAGTTTGTGGAAACTTGTGCCTTTAATCCATTTTACATGATCTTTTTTAGACTTTCATGTTTCCCCAGCCATAAATCTGCTTGAGCAATTAAAAGCCTACTAAAATCATAATCAAATAAATATTATGAATCTGCTCAGAGGTGACTCAGAGTAAAAGGGGCAAAAAGATGTACAGTAATACAATTCTTCTAGCATAATTTTAACAGTTCAAATCAATGTCTTCCACTGGCCAATCAATACCACCTTATTCTGTTTAGCACTACTCATAAGCCTTTTCAATAATTCTAATTTTAAAGAGTCATTACTGAAATTGTACAGCCATTGATTGTTTAAAGGTTACAGATAGCATGAACAAATTCAATTTTTGTTTCAATTAAACCTGTTGAAAAGTTGCAAATCACATTTTCTTAAGAAAGTTTCCTATCAGTCTTTCAGATGAAATCAACTAGCATACAGCCACTGCAACCACAGTGTATTTGCTAATTTAAATGAATGCAGGATTTCATTAGTCGGGTGAAGTATCAGCAAACTACAGAAGGGTTGTACCCTGACCCAGGGTTGAAACGGTTGTCCCTTTGCACCTTCTCTGGACTAGAGCAGGGACCATAAGAGGTAAAACTGGATGCCTTTATATATTCTTTGTCTCTCATATTGGCTATCTTATCCAGTAGAACCACATAGTTGCTGTACTTCTCCAGTCTGATCAGATGCAAGGCAGCTTGCATCTGTAAGCTCCAGGGGCATATCAAAATAATTTCAGGTGAACGTAAACGTCCACAAAGACTAGGGTTTTGTGATAATAGTTTCTGCATTTAGTGTCAGGTGTGATCATGCTGTACATTACATTACATCCACTTACATGGATGTCTCAGAAACAGAGAGACCTTTGAAGGTGTTGAGCTTTTTATTGAAAATCTGGTTTGTACAAAGGCTGTAATAGATAGCACAGTTCAGGGTCACTAAGTCACAGCAACAAGAATTAGATGGGAAATTGTTACTGTGTCTTCTCTCGGGCCATCTAAAAGTAGGGGCTTATCTTATNTTTTTTTTTTTTTTCTGGATCAGATAGATAAATAGCATGTGTACTGAAGAGAAAACTCAACTCCTAAAATGGCAGTTGCTCAGTATCTGCACAGTTACTATAATTCCCTCTATAGCAACACTAGCTCTATGAGTGCACTTGTTTTCAAGGCTTTGATGCAGGCTGTTTCTGGTCAAAAGACAGAAATACTGCCAGAATTCTTACAGTTCATTTGCATCTAGGAGATCCTAGGAGAGTAAGTTCATCATAATAATTTCTGACATGTCTTCCTTTTTTGCCTTTGTTCCCTTCTCTTTTGGGAACTACAGATATCCCTTGCTGTTGATTTGTTTTTATTCTCACTCACTCTTCTGCATTGCAAATAAATTTAAGTGGAAGTCTCACCTGGTTTGCTCACTGATGGTGCATGGAACTAAAGATGGATTGTGATCAATAGAAAAGCTTTTGTTAGCTTTCCCAAACTGAAGGAAACAGGCATGTTTTTACGTATATACTATAGGTAAATCCCTGGTAAAGCCATCCACTTGGGTTTCGTTGATTTTAGATAGTTCTGCAACTCAGTCACATTTTCTATAAGGCTACCATGGGAGTCATGCCCAAAATATAGACATTTCTTAAACTTCATGAGTTTTACTGATAAGTGATTTACCTGTTTGCAACTACGAATAATAAAAATGGAATGACAGATAATGCCTATCTGCTGTGCAGCAATTTTTTCATCAGTACTAACAGTCAAATTAGGAATGGGCTAGTCTTAGATGCATGTTAAAGTTGTGTTCTCCTACCCTTTTTTGTGACAATCTAGCCACGTGTAAACTAATAATGTTTTTTGAACTTCTTGAATCATTCTACAAGCTGCAATGGAGGTAGAAAAATCCAGCTGATCATTCTTCTCAGCATTGCCTTCATAGTAAAAGCTGCTGCTCAGGTGTGAAAGAATAGCGTGAGCCCATTCTGAGAGTCATTTAATGGCTGATGCATATAGTTAAGAAGGACTCTGCCATGCCATTTGCCTGCATTAAAGCTGCTAAATGGCTCTTAACACAGTAACTCGTTCTGCTCATAAAAAATGCACTGAAGGCACTGAATAATCTCTCAACAAGTCGTGTTATCTTGGACACAGGTATTTTACTTCACTTCACTTTACAGGGTCTTCACCTGTAAGAAGAGAATAACCTCTCATGCAAAGAAAGGGGAAAGGATCCGTACAGAAGTTGCGTTGCCTTACTTTTTAGAGAAGAATTTGTTTGAATTGAAACATGCAGATATTGGCATCTCCTTCTTTAGAAAGCACCTCAACATTCAAAGATGTAAAGTATCATACAAGGCTTTTAATAACTAAAGCAACTTGTCTTTATATTCACAACCCTAGTAGAATTGGGACTGATACCACACCGAAACCTCATGATTTGAGCATCCCCAAATTTGTTTTGCAACGTCTGGATTTTCTATGTGGAGCTCCTGTGTAAAATGTACTAGAATTTTGTAACAGGAATACCTCAGTCTACTGCAGGTCTGAAATTCAAATAAAGCTAAACTATTACATCATCCATATATTTATTAGCCTATGCAAAGCTTCAGTTTTAGTTCAACAGGTTTATTAAACTTTTAGGAATTTAAGTAAGGATTTATACACAGGAACTCAATTGCAGTGAGCTGGGATAACATAGGAACAAAAAAATCCATCCTTTATTTGAGGACAAATATAACAAAAATAATTCAAATTGCTTTAAGTGTCCATGTATCAATTCCATTTGTGATTAACAAAGAACTATGCAATTTTGCACGTTGAGAGTAGAAGTCTTTTACTGCATTAATATTTCCTAGAGCAAATACAAGTGCTACTTTTCATTATATTCAAGAAGTTCAAATGTATGTTATTTCCGTGCCTTGACAATGCTTTCTAGTGTGTCAATTCAACAAACCTGACTTAAGCTGAGTAACACTTGGTTACATGTCATTCTGTCTGCTTTGAGGCTTCTGATAGAAGCATGTCACCTATCTGCTTTCAGTTGTAGAACTGGATGTAGTAACTTTGTACATTTAATCACTGCAAAAATAAAAAAGAAAAAGAGAAGCACACGTTAATAATAAAAATCCTGGAAAATTAGTTCAGTCCTCTGACTACTTCTTTACTAACCATTGAAGGCAAAATATATGTTTATCTGTCATTTTGGAGGAGCACATCTTTCTTTACCTGTTCAGTATGATTTTCTTCATAGATGATAGAACATCACTAGCTTTGTATTTTACCTAGTTCCCTATACACATTCAGGTATTTTATTGGCATGTTCTTGCATGGCAGAATAATTTAATGTTAAATAAAACCTCATTTCAGTCTGTAACCTGCCATGGAAGAAAGATTTTCTAAGTTCATTCCACTCTGCACTTTGCCTATCAGGCATATTTACAAGTAATAATATCAAGTCCATAGTATTTTCATAATACCAAATCTCCATATATAGGGCTTAAAACCTTATATTGTTTACAATTTAAGCTAAATATGGATAGGAAATTACTTACATAGTACACAGCAGCTAGAGATCAATGAGTAGAATATAAGGTTATAAAGCTCTGCTGTCAAGTTCCACAGAGCAAATTTAGATGCCATTCCCAGTGAGAAATGTTTACGCAAATATACATTTCATCAAGTAAAATGTCTCAAATTGAATTTGAAGATAGGGAGACATTTACTTTCTTCCCTTTTGTGTGTGCAGTGAGGAAAATGAAATGGAAGGAATTAGAATGATTTAGAAAGCATTGCTTTTCACAAGGGACTGAAATTTCCCATTAACTGCAAGCAGTGCACATAATGAGTGCACATGAAAAATGTTTAAAGACTCTGCACGACTAAGTTTTGTCATTTTATTTATTTATTTATTTACTTATTTCATCTAATCAGTACATCCTTGAGCATTTGGGCCATAATCATGGAGGGGGGAGACCACAAGCAGAGGGAGTTTGGCTTTATTAATATTTTTTTTTTCCCCCAAAGAAGCTCTTTACTTTCAAAGTAAGTAAGTACAGATTTAATATCAGGTATCTAAAGTACTTGAATGAATTTTCAATAAAACCACTTCCCAGGGCAAGAATTTACACAGGAGTCTTTGCTTTAATATGAAAGTACCTTCATATATCAACTGAAATGGAGCTGAGTACTTCTTGACAAAATAGTTTTCTGACGATACCTACTAGTTGACCACCAGGAGACACTATTGCTCCACAGAGATGAAGACGAGGTGGTGGCAATAAATATCGGAGGTAATACACCTAACAGTTACCTTCCAGGTCATTCTCCATTGTTCTAAAAACTTACATTGACCGAGATGGGGTTGGGCTGGTTTTTTGGGGGCATGCAGCAAATGCACGCTCTAACACTTTTTACTGTCAGAACTTGCAAGAAAAGAAGAAAAAACTGGAATCTAGAATTCTCAAACTAAAAGGGACATGTTATTTTTTGGTAATACTTAAGGAGATAAAGTCAAAGTTTTAGAATAAAAATTTGAATTTCAAAATACATTCAGATTTGAATTTTTTTTTCAACTTTAAATCATATGCAATTTGGAAAATGGTTTTGAATTCTTATTTTAATTAGCACATTATTAGATTTTTCCCAGAAAACACTGTAACAACTATATTTCATAAGTGATAGCTTGTTTTTTTTAACTGGTAACACCATATTTTGGTTGCTATTTAAGTATTAAACAACACATGAATATATACTAAACATTAGATATTTTTTTTACTATTATATTAAAATGTAACATGTATAACATATAACAACGCAATAATAATCTAATAGTATAACAGTATACTATACACCTAGAATATAGAATAATTTGTATGCTACACACTATCTATATATTGTATTTCATATGCCATATATTAATTCAATATTATATATATAACAATATCTATAACATAAATATGCACACATATATACATATATTTACCCATACAAATATATACAGTTATATATAATACATATATGTATTTTTTTTTACCATGAAATAACCAATAATAACCAATGATGTAGTCAATCATAACTATAACTGTCTACAAAAAGACCCTAAGACCTTAGGGCTGAAATGAAATTTATTAGCCGTTAATAAAATAATCCATTTCAATGTAATGTAATTTCAATGTAATTGAAATCAGCCTTTTCAATACCTTTAGTTTTTAAATTCTGATTAAATTAGTGTTACATAAACTCATGTAATTCATGTAAGTTTTAGGCAAAACTTTCATAAGTATATGCAATATTTACAGAAGTATGCATATGTGTAGAAGTTGTATTTTCATCCAATTGGCATTTTCTGATCATTTTTGTTCACTTTTCATTAAAAAGTTCAAATTTTATCTGGCCACTGCTTATTGTGCTAGGATTGTAAAATATCCATAACATGTACATAAATTCTGCTTATGATATGATGACTCAGTTGTAATGCTTTGGAGCCATGAAAGGTCCTAGACTCGTATGCACAGAAGGATTTTTGAGTTTAAATGATCTCAGTACAAGCCTTAAAACTCCCACTAAGCTCTCACCTAGTACCTACAATCTCGACCAAGAAACTTTCTCAGGCAACTATGGTTTCTGCTTCTCTGCATGTCCGGAACTGCCTTGGGTTGATCATCCTTGGTCAACTTAATATCATTTTCATGTCTTACCCTAGTTCAAGGAACAGACATTCAGGATGAAACTGCAGAGATTACAGCTCAGAGATGATGAGGTTTTGTCTCCTTTTTGCAATAATCTCATCATTCAATAATCCACCCTACATTGAGGAGTTAAGAGTTCAACAATTTCTTTTTTATTAGGAAGATTTATATGTGTAAATGTACATAAAATATGTGCATGTATGTTACACGTACACATGAATACTTTATATAAAACATTAAGATATTAATTACAGTTTATTTGCAGTACAAAATGGGAGTTCTGAGACGTGTTTTACACAGCAGCCTGTGACCTCTGTCAGACAAGCCTTTCTGCAGAGAGGTAACTGTAAACCATCCTAAAAGGAAAGACCTTTCTGAGAGCAAGAAAAAGCCTTCAGCAGGACATAACAAAGAGAGTAATTTTTTCACTTCATTAGCTAACCAAAAGCAACAATTGTTCCTTTGTAAATTTGGAAGAGACATATTTTATAAATCAAAGTTTTATAGTAATGTATGTATATGTGCACAAGTATTTTTTTTTTTGTGGGAATAAATGTAACATTCAAGAGTGTTCCTGATTTAATATATTATGAGTGTTTAAGGTTGCTTTTGGTTAGATTTTATTGGTTGCTGTTTTAAGATGGATAACATAGCTGTATCATCAGATCATAGGCATTTAATTAGCTGTGATACAGAGAATTATTTTAATTTCAAAACTGAGAACAGTAGAAGTATTTAATAGTTTTGAGATCTATAAAGCAGATCAGCTCTTATTTATATTAAAATTCTATTTAAAATGGTAAGATTTCTACTCTTCATTAAATGCTAGAGAATCCAGGAGCTGTAACAATGTGAGTTTGAACATATCTACTTTATCACTCAGAAGGAAAGCTCTAGGTCATACTGGGAGTTGACGTAAATCAGTGTAGTTTGACAGAATTCCATAGAGTTCTGCTCCTTTGCAACAGATAAATATCTATTCCTTTTGATCTTGGTAAGTAGATCCTGTTTATTGAAAAGTTATTGTCTTTGATAGTGCTTAAGGCAGATTTAGAATACGTGAACTATTACTGATGTTTTCAACACAAATGTATAATGTATAAGACCTCTCTTGTNCATTAAAAAGTTCAAATTTTATCTGGCCACTGCTTATTGTGCTAGGATTGTAAAATATCCATAACATGTACATAAATTCTGCTTATGATATGATGACTCAGTTGTAATGCTTTGGAGCCATGAAAGGTCCTAGACTCGTATGCACAGAAGGATTTTTGAGTTTAAATGATCTCAGTACAAGCCTTAAAACTCCCACTAAGCTCTCACCTAGTACCTACAATCTCGACCAAGAAACTTTCTCAGGCAACTATGGTTTCTGCTTCTCTGCATGTCCGGAACTGCCTTGGGTTGATCATCCTTGGTCAACTTAATATCATTTTCATGTCTTACCCTAGTTCAAGGAACAGACATTCAGGATGAAACTGCAGAGATTACAGCTCAGAGATGATGAGGTTTTGTCTCCTTTTTGCAATAATCTCATCATTCAATAATCCACCCTACATTGAGGAGTTAAGAGTTCAACAATTTCTTTTTTATTAGGAAGATTTATATGTGTAAATGTACATAAAATATGTGCATGTATGTTACACGTACACATGAATACTTTATATAAAACATTAAGATATTAATTACAGTTTATTTGCAGTACAAAATGGGAGTTCTGAGACGTGTTTTACACAGCAGCCTGTGACCTCTGTCAGACAAGCCTTTCTGCAGAGAGGTAACTGTAAACCATCCTAAAAGGAAAGACCTTTCTGAGAGCAAGAAAAAGCCTTCAGCAGGACATAACAAAGAGAGTAATTTTTTCACTTCATTAGCTAACCAAAAGCAACAATTGTTCCTTTGTAAATTTGGAAGAGACATATTTTATAAATCAAAGTTTTATAGTAATGTATGTATATGTGCAAAAGTATTTTTTTTTTTTTTGTGGGAATAAATGTAACATTCAAGAGTGTTCCTGATTTAATATATTATGAGTGTTTAAGGTTGCTTTTGGTTAGATTTTATTGGTTGCTGTTTTAAGATGGATAACATAGCTGTATCATCAGATCATAGGCATTTAATTAGCTGTGATACAGAGAATTATTTTAATTTCAAAACTGAGAACAGTAGAAGTATTTAATAGTTTTGAGATCTATAAAGCAGATCAGCTCTTATTTATATTAAAATTCTATTTAAAATGGTAAGATTTCTACTCTTCATTAAATGCTAGAGAATCCAGGAGCTGTAACAATGTGAGTTTGAACATATCTACTTTATCACTCAGAAGGAAAGCTCTAGGTCATACTGGGAGTTGACGTAAATCAGTGTAGTTTGACAGAATTCCATAGAGTTCTGCTCCTTTGCAACAGATAAATATCTATTCCTTTTGATCTTGGTAAGTAGATCCTGTTTATTGAAAAGTTATTGTCTTTGATAGTGCTTAAGGCAGATTTAGAATACGTGAACTATTACTGATGTTTTCAACACAAATGTATAATGTATAAGACCTCTCTTGTCACTTTGAAATCCTACTATGGATACGAAGAAAAAATAGCTAGTAGGATTTTTTTTTTGTTTAGTAGAACTAAACAAAAGTGCCACAAATATTTTTGGGAGATGTTTATGATGAAATTTTGAAAAAAAGTCTTTGGGGACTGATCTACAGCCAGTGACTGTCATAGTGTTCAAGATAAGCCTGTTTTCTAGAATACTGTAGCAAAAAAATTCCAAAAGGTAGAACTGGTCACCTAGAAAATTGTCCTCATACCAATTTAGATACGAGCTATCTATTTTATCCAACAAAAGTTCAAGGATATTTTCCCATCACCTGTAAGAACCTACAAGTTTACGATAAAAAAACATTTTAAATTTAAGCAGGGAAAAAGCACAACAACAAAATACAACAATAAACTACAAGTTTAAGATAAAAAAAAAAAAAAAAACAAAAAAAACAAAAAACATTTTAAATTTAAGCAGGGAAAAAGCACAACAACAAAATACTGGAAATTACTCTAGGCAAGTTCAAATGAGAAATAAGTGTGAATGACTACCAGCTGGAGAAATATACAATGACTGTGGGGGATATTTCGCAATTTGAAGTGTTTGAACCAAATTTAAGTGTCTGCCTGAATAGCACCTACTCAGGTGGGAATTACAGGTCTGATGTAGGCATTTGGTAAGGAAATTCTGTGGCCCATTGGATGAGATGATCACCACAGTTGTCTTCGGTTTCAAAATTCTGTGGAAAGAATGGGAATAATACAAGTATAAAACACAACAGAGACAAAAAGATTTATTATCTCTTGGCTGTTTTGTTTCTTTCAACCATGCACTTGAATTGATTGTGTCCGGAATGGAGCTGTTTCCTAACAATCTAGACCTGATGCTTCTAATTATTTTTTACGTAATTCATGTCAGGAAGGAAGCCAAATTCTTTGTGATTCAGTCCATTTGACCTTTTTTAAAAGTATGCTGAGAAAATGCCATTCTGAAGGGATAGTGTCTCATTCAGAGTCTTGGTCTTAAATAAAATTGATCCAGATAATAAATAAGATAAATAGAGGTAATAAAGGCCCAAATGGCACGACATCTTAAGGTTTGGAAGGTGAAGTGCTGATGCCTATTGATCTTTGCTAGTGTCTGCAGACTATTTTCTTAGGTACGTCATAGGTAAATTCAGCAATTTCAGAGAACAGAATAACCTTCTGCAGTCTTTGGCTAAAGCCCAAAAATTGAACAAACAATTATCATCAAGGCTTGAGTTTTGGTAGGTGTTATAGTAATTTCTCAAACTGCTGTTAAAACAATGCCAGACCACCCATTTTCTCCTTTGGCTGCTCTTTTTTTTCTGGCAACGGCATTGACTGTGCTTGGATAGAGAGAAGCTGTCTGATTCTTCTCCATCTGTAAAAATTTGGATCCAGAAGGTCTCACCTCCTGAATGACTGCAGAGAGTCCCAGCAGTTTTGCATTAGGCATTAGACCTAGCCCTTTCCAGCTTATCTCCTACGTTTCTTATTTCCCAGAAACAGCTGATGGTTCAAAACACCGTATAAAATTATTACCTGCCTTGCATTTTGACAAAATTAAAGATTTTAAGTACATAAATATGCTTTAAATGCTACTGACATGTCTCAATTAAAAGCATATCTTGGTTTTTACTCCTCATCTGTCTTCAGAGACTTTCTCCCTTCTTTTTTTTTTTTTTTCTTTTTTTATCCCTTTTTACTATTCTATATATTAATATATATGGTATAAAGATAATACAATTATTTTGCTGATGGGAGAATTTCTATAAAGGAAAAATGCTTTTTTCCTAAATGAACCTGCCTAATTTTGATTACCACTTCTCAAAGTAAAATAACAGGATATATAAGCAATGCAATGAGCCACACAAAAAAATGAAGAACTTGGGGAATGTCTTACCCAAAGATATCCAAAGGTCTGAGACTGCTCATATTAGCAAAATGTAAAGAGGCTATTAAATAAAATGGTCTAGAGATGCTAGACTGGGAATAACTGTTAACTGATAAATGAACCTAAGTATCTCTAAATTAATTTGAAAGTTGACTATAAAACTTGACCAGACTTCCACTGTCATTTGGTATTAATAGAGATGGTAATGGCCTACTGGGCTCTGTCAGAAAGATGATATTGGCATGAACTACTCTGAGTCTCGTTACCTTGGGATGGCAACATCTATGACCTTAATTAAGGCCTTTTTTACATACTCTATGTTTCTCATTAAGAAAATATCTGTGGAAAATAGGAAATATTATCTTGAGATCTGTAACTTCCATTACTTCTTTTTCACTGTTAAGGCACACATTTGTAACTAAGTTTGTGGAACATCAGTATTTATCATTCTAATAAGGCTTACTAGCAAGGAGTACTGGCACAAAAGCCCACTTACTTGCACTTACGTACTTACTCGCACAAAAGCCCACTAGATTGGACTGGAATATTATTTTGCTCATGTTAATATTTCTTGCTTACTTCACTGGAACAGTTCATAGAATCATAGAATGGTTAGAGTTGGAAGGGACCTTAAATATCATCAAGTTCCAAACCCCCTGCCATGGGCATTAGCAGTTATAAGAAACACATTTTAAATATCATCAAGTACAAATTTTGTAATAAAAACTGTAACACTACATTTTTTTAAACTTCTCATTATAATGAACATTTTTTTTATTGTGTCTCGACCATGTTTTAAGTGACATTAACAGTAACTGCAAGGTTTACTAGAGATACTAATTTTCTGCGTTTATCCAAAAGCATGTATCCAGTTTCTATAAACTGAATACAAAGGTGATAAAATAATTTCAATATAAAATTACTATTTTTCTTTTAGTGAAGGTTGACTAACCAAGTACACAGTTACAATTTTTTTCATTTCCATCTTTATATTTTTCAAGGATCATTGACTATCCAAAAGAAAATAACTGTATCATACACCTACGAACTCAGAAAAAGATACCAGATTCTAGAAATTGTACTATTTCCTAGTTACCAAATTATTTCTTTTAGATCCCCTCAGAACTTATAATTTCTTTTCCTTCCAATACCACTTTATTATTTCCACTGTACAGATGTGCTCTTTATACAAGAGAGGCTAGTTTCAAAGTCACAGAGATATCTGTTCTGCAGCTGGAACCTCCATCAGCTCAATCCACAGCTTGTACCTTCAGATTTGGTCTTCCCATAGATTAAGCCTGAATTAAGATCTGTTACTTGTGGAAATTCCGTCGGTTCCTACATTCTTTGGTCAGTCCCTGACAGAGGAAGCCTGTGGCATAGTAAGGACACCTGATTTCTAAGCGAGCACTCAATACACTATTTCTCAAATGATATAGACCAGTAAACAAGTATTTAATCACTGGGTATTAGCTCTATATAACACATATTTATGGAAGTAGCTTCAGCAAACTTGGCTGTTATCAGACCACGTCAGAAGAATCCTCAGAAGACACAAAAGAAGTTTGGGTAGATATCCTTATTCCACTCCTTTGTCAAACAATAAAGCCAGTACTTTCTACCCTTAATGCTGCTATCACATTGTGATCTTAATACAAGGAGTTAAAATCTTTTCTGAAAAGTTATAATTAAAAAAAAAAAAAGTCTTACTATGGCAGATGTAAAGTTATTCTATTATTTTCATGTGAATAATAAGAGCTGAGAACATTCACCTGTATGACTATCCTACAAGTTATGAAGACAAAAAGCATTCTTGCCATACCTCTGTATAATTCCACATGCCTTGAAATATTTGTATGAAAACATGTAAAAGAAAGCCTTATGGAACAAGTGAGTGCTTAATGCTACACTCTGCTGTCTTCCCATGCAGTAGGGTGTATGTTTTCATCTATCAATATATGCTATATATGACTTCTGGTGATGATCAGATTTGCCTCCTATCACAAGTAAGTTTCAGGAAGCTGTCATTCTGTGAAAAAATTGTTCACCCTTCCTCAAAAAGCCAGATTATTCGCACTGTAAATACAGGTAATTTCCAACAGCCTCCTCCCTGCTAAGCCCCCCTTCCCAGCCTGTCTCCAGGACAGTATACCTCACACACAAAAAAGTGCTCATTACAAACACACCAGTGATCTAACTAATCTAATACAGTATCTATATGCTTGTGCACAACTCTTGCTATGAGGACAGAATTTCAATATTTGTTGGATATTTTTATTACTAAACAGCTGAGGGCAGAAGCAGTGATCGTGTTATTCTGAAGAGAGTACATCGACAAGCTCCTGTATGTTAATTCCCTCTTTGCCTTTGTTTGGGTTTCCCAAACAAAGCTATTGTAAGAGATTCTGTACAATTTTCCCTGCTTCCCTAATATCAGCACATAAAAAAATTTGCCATCTGTAATTTCAGAACCTCAGGTATGTCTGAGCCAGCTATCTGCAATTCACAATAATTGTTTAATATGTCATAATTCTCAGCATTCAAGCGTTCTTTTTCAGTTCGAAATGCAGAGGGGGAGATTCATAATGGCACTGAGATTTCCTGCTACATTTCCCATCTGGTGATCCCCTTTCACTGGCACTACAAAATTCCAGATTTCCATCCATTTGCAGCTGTGGCTCCTGCCCCTGTGAGAGCAGAGTTGCACCTGGCTAAGCAGCCTTTTAGAAAATGCTACAAATAGTGCAATATGTCATTTTAAATAGTGACTACTCCTTTTGGATTAGGAGGTAACAGCAGGCAGCCAGTAACTTGCTGGCACACCTTACACAAGACACTTTCCCAACCAGAGGATTTCCATCCTTTTTAAGTAGATTTATTGATTTGCTAAAGGCCATAGAACAGATCCATTTTGAAGGGGAGAAAGCATCTTTAGTGGCATGCACAGGCCAATAATGCAACTTAAAGCAGCTGTTCTTAAAGCTGCACTAAAGCCAGGACAAGCCCCCCTAATTAGGCAGCTCCTTCCCTGCCTAATGCCTGTGCCGTGCAGATATGCACTGCAGGAATGAAAAGAGTTGCTGCTCTTCATGCTTGGTGTTTTGAGGAATGACTGTGAATCAATGGCTCAACAATTGCTGGAAGCATTTGAATATATCTTGCTTATTGGTTTATGATGAAGGCATTTTGCTGGCCCTATTTTTTGTGACTGTTACTTTTAAAAAGCAGCGTGGAGGCTGCTGGACAGAACAGCAGGCGCAGCCCCAGGAGACCCAGATCCTATTTCTTGTCCTGCCAGTGGCTTGCTGGGAAACCCTAGAGAAGTCAATCCCTTTCCCCTAGTAAAATCCCTTCCCCCTTCTCTAATGCCTGATTCTTCTAAAAATACACAGTTGAAAAATCTTTCCTTCATTCAAACCACATTTTGTCTAAATGCATTAATCTCAGAATCAAAACACTGAACAGTGCTGAAAATGACAAATCAGAATTAAATCACAGTTGAAGATAAAACTGACAAAAAGAAGCTGTAAATCTCTTCACTGTTACTGAGGGTTGCTACGTACCACCTTGAGACCATTTCCACTTCTTGTGCCAGGCAGCGAGATATTTGTTTTGTTGTGAATATTTGTTTTAACATTTTACTTCTGAAGTATCAGAAGAAAAACTTGCTGGAGATTATTTCATCTCTGGAAAAAATTTACAAGGACTCTTTAGCTGTTTCAAGACAATATACTTAGCAATTAATACCTAAATGCAGCAAGCCCAGGTCACAGTTACAGGTAAAAACTGTGGAAACCTGCTGCCACACTGCAACACATTAATGATTAAATCAGGAAGGGAATGTATCTGCTAAAGAATCTGCACCATTTCAAATGGTAGCACCTGAATGTAACCTGAATGACAGATCTAATCTCTGCCAAAAAATCTAACAAAACGGACTTGTAGTTTTTTTTCTTTTGTTTTGTTGAGGTTTTGCTTGTTTGTTTGTTCTGGCTTTTTTGCTGTTGTTGTTTGGGGTTTGTTTTGGTTTTTTTCTGAAGGCCTGCTACAAATAGTATGAGCTGTCATTCTCTTTGATTTTCATCTTGCCTGAAGATTTTTTGTGTTTCCACAGTGCTCCATGGTGGGACTCAGACGGTGGCTGCTGGAAAGGAGCTCACCCCCAGCACTACCCAGCACCCCTAAGGCTGATACATTTCCTACAGTGAAGTCAAAATGTATTCAACTCAGTTAAAATCTGGTTTAAGATCTGGTACATGCGGGATATGTGCGTTTCCCATGTCTACTGGCTGGCCCTGTTCAGATTACCTGAGTGAGATGCATCAGTAAACCCACATACTCTTGGCTCTGGCCAGCCAGAAAATGTGCACAATGCTTTGTGTCCCTGAAGCAGCAAAGAAGACAAGAGGATTAGCAAATCTGTATCTCACTGTAACAAAATCTGTGATTCTGTGAAATTTGAGTTTGCACAAGAAAAATGTCTACTAAAGCTATCTCTAGCTGAGACAAGGGGAAAAAAAAAATCACATTTGGAGTTCACCACACCCACTGGAAACCACTGTGAAAAAGAAGATGCTCAGAAATTAATATACTGCTACTATTTTATATAAAATTACATTAAAATAAGAACAGGGACTGTAATACCCTGTGTTTTAAGGTGAGTCGAGAATTAAGCAGTTATGGAATATACGTGAGACTGAAATAGGTGCAACTCAAACTTTTCCGTGACCTACACACTACACCTAAATTCACTGTTTCCATTTCAGATGCGCTCATACTTAGGTAATGATAGCTTTGCAGTCCTGAGATTTAAATACAAGTTTGTGATAAAGATTTAGATCCTCTAAAAGTGGGTGTATCCAGTCAATCTGAGCCATCCCAGAGACACTGGCTTTTCAGAGGGACAGAGATCAGTGTCTGTTGAAAACAGGTTCCACCACAGTATCTGAGGGTGTAATCAGTATTAACCTGTAGAAGTGCTGTTCAGTTACATAAATTTATGTGGTCATAATGGCAATACTCATAGAGTATGTATTACTTGCATTTATCCTTTTCTTACTCTTTCTTGGATGCTCACATTTATCCACTGATGTAGGAAATTTCTAGGCTAGGCTGATCCTTTGGCAGAGCAGGTAGTACTGGCTGTGTTTTATTACAAGTTTTAAGAGACACAGAAGCTTTACTAGGGTATGTAATGCAGTTTTCACAGCAGCTTCCCGTAGAAGAGTTGGTTCACTGCCAAAAACATTTGAACAGCTGAAAAAATGAGTTTGCATTAAATAGGCAAAGGTTACATTTTTTCCTATCAGTTTATACTCTGGTAAGAACTGAACATTTCCTATCAGGTATGAGGGTTTTTTTGACAGATTTTGAAAAAACTGCTAGTAGTATGAATGACCCAAAGACCTGGTTTGTAAAAAAACTTGTTTGTTTTTTTTTTTCCTTTTCACCTCCTAGAGACGAAAAAGCCTGCTTTGCAATCAGACTACTTGGAAAGACCGTGAGACGGTTGTTAACACATGCTGGGATTTGTGCACTTGAGCTCTGAAAGGACGAAAAAATCAATTAGCAATAGAATGTGTATCTTTTTCTGTCACTTTCACATATAAAAGTTTAAAAAGAACATAAACTCTGACATTGAAGTATACTGCGGAGGCCAAAATCATAGATTCTGTAAGATATGTCCAGGAGGACAGAAAACTCTAGTCAGTGATTTACTGGCTGCCTGCCATACTCTGAATAACTGCCTGTCAATGCCACATGTGACATCTTTCAGATAGCATATTCTTTCAAGCAAGTTCATAAAGGTGGCAGATATCAAGACAGAGTGTAAAAGAGTGCTTGTGTTAATGCTTGAGAGTATTTATACTAACAATTTAAAAAATAGAATTGCTTAAGCCTTGCTTCTGTAGGTAAAAACACGAAATGATCACATTCACCCATTTGCCTGCAACCAGCTGTGATTTGTATTTTGAATCCAGGAAAACAACATATTTATGTCTCTTGGTGTTTCAAAGAATTTCAGTTTCCTACCATGCAAATTGAATTTTGGAGTTCCAAAAGTCCCTTCCCCTGAAAGGGTTTCTAATTCTCCGTTTCTGTCTGTGGTCGTGCTTATGTTTTCAATCCCTTTCATCATAGAACTTCAAGTTATCAAATTATTTATGGTCTTTGAAGGAAGGGGAGTTGCGATAGTTCAAAAGAATTAGATGTTGTCTGAGACATCGATATGCCTACAGTTCCTCTCTCCATCATATTCCCTCCTCAAGGATCTTTACTGTTACACTATTGTTAAATAACAACTTGTGATTAGTATGGTCAACCTAAAAGATGAACGAGAATGTAAATTATCTCTCTATAAGCTAAATGTCTTTTTACTTATATAATGGAGTCTGTATCTCTATTACAGTCCCTATATTACCAAATTCAAGCGAGAAACCTGACCATGATTTATGGAGGAGAAATCAGTGTACCTTTGGCCATCGCTGTATTTTTAATATGCCTATCATATTTGGCAATAGTGGAAATTTATAGATATTTATATAAATTGAAAAAAGCAATTAGTGAGGAAGTGATCAGTGACCTGCTGCACCGCCTGCATGCACACGAGTCTATGGGACCAGATGGGTTACACCCAAGAGTGATCAAAGAGTTGGCAGATGTGCTTGCCAAGCTGCTTTCCATTATTTTCCTGAAGTCGTGGCTTACTGGGCAGGTCCCGATGGACTGGAGGGTAGCAAATGTAACACCCATCTACAAGAAAGGCAAAAAGGAGGCCCTGGAAAACTAGACCTGTCAGTGTGACCTTGATACCTGGGAAGGTCATAGAGCAGATCATCTTGAATGTCATCACAAAACCATGTAATGGACAACCAGGGGATTAGGCATGGGTTTATGAAAGACCTAGTTTATACATGGCAAGGAACAATAATGGCAATATTATCTGACCAATAGATTATATGCACACTAAAATATGATATTTAAAACTAATTCTTTTTCAAGCTGAGAATAAAATGCAGTATCTTAAAAATAGTTATGCTGCAAATATTCCCTCTCTCTTGAAAAGATGACATTTGTATTGTGACTACACTTACTTCTATTTGATCTGACTATTGTTTACCACAATAAGCTCACCCATCTAAACTTAAGAGTTTTGAATTGAAAGATTGGATTTTTGTTCCATTTAAAAACTTAATTTAATAATGACAAATTTCTAGACTGTTGAGAAAACTTCAATTTGAAAGATTTGTCCTAAATTTAACAATTCATAACGACAATTATTTTCAGTGATTACCTTTGCTGCAGAGAAAGTAATGAAAATTTCCCACCCAACACTTTTTCAGAGCACAATGACTAGGCTGTATTTGCTATTGTGTGCAGTTAGGGCTAAGTGCAAAAACTAATTTATAATACTCTAGCTTAATGTCACCTAAAAAATAATATTACAAATAAGTTCTAAAAAGCCTTCACTGGCAAGAAAAACTAGTGGTTGTTCTTTAAATGGAAAAAAAAAAAAAAAAAAGGACAGAGGACATCACTAACTTTACAGGTACATTATTATTGCAGTCAATTCTTTTATCATTGGCTGCTTACAGCAGTCTACTCAATATAAAAAGCATTACTAAAGTGATCCGACTAACTGCCTGTTTCTTTGCACCATATGGAGCAGACCAATGTTTCTTTTCTCCCTTCCCCCAAATTAGATACAGAGAGGAGGGAAGCAGGGAAAAGAAGAATGAAATTAAACTGTAAAGTTGTCATTAAATAATTTAATGAAAAAGTTCTTTGAGGACTGAATGCCTTGGATTATTTTGCAACTTCCATTTCTAGCATGATGGGAAAAGAATATTCATCTTCCCAGACCGGTGACATTCCTGGCATAGGGTACAATACATAGAGAAACAGTATGTGCATCCTCAAATCCTATCCATTTCCTGTTGTTCTTACTAGATGTCTCAAAAAATCCCTACATTAAGATCTAGTAAAATAAATAGGTGAGAAGAAGAAAATTTGGGAAGGTTGCAGTGAAGTTTGTTTCATTTTCAGTGAAGCAACTTATGCAAAGTAAAATTTCTGTCTTGATGTCCCTAACTTTGAAAACACTGATAGGGATTTAGAATGAATTGTCCTGCCCTCCTCATAAGGAGCTTCACTCTGTTAGATGCCAGCTGAGCAAAGCACTTTGACTTACTCCATCAACAGTGGGTGTGTGTTGACTCATGCACGTTGAATTGAAAGATTGCACTCAATTCCTGTCTTTGTCTCAAGACCCTTCAGTTCTTACATAAGTACTACATTTCCATCCATTTCAACTGAAGTTAACTTCATACCTCAGTGCTTTGAGGAATCAGCAGTCATAAGAAGCTTTTTTTTTTTTTCGCTTAGTATGATTTTTTTAATGAATAGCTTCAGTAATTTTATGGCCATAAATTTGGAGGTGTGCAAAACCTGTGATTTTTAGAAAGCTTTTTAAAATATTCTGAAGTACCATTTATAATTGGAACTCAATGTGAGATGAAATTAATCTAAGTGCTTTGAACTCTTAGTGTAATATGCATTATATAGAAGTCTTAGCTGCTCAGCCACTGTCTGTGATGTAATTCCTTCCACGAAATTTTGCTTCTTGATCTCCACAACCTAATCTCATAGGTTTGTTTCAAATACAGCGTTCATAAGGGTTACAACTGTCTGAAATATAAAATCTCTCCTTTATAAATGCTGGAAGAGCAACGTAATAATTTTACAACACTTGAAGGCATCCCTTTTTTAGCTTTACTACAATGAATAAATCACAATTGGCCACAATCCCATACCCATAGAAAATGAAGAAGGGCTGTGAAGTGACCATCAGCCAGCTGTAGCCAAGGAGATCAGGGACAGTGCAGGTGCGTATAAATTGTAGTGATGTAACTGTGTGACACACACTCACCAACAATTATACTTTTGGAGCTGAACAAGCATTTGATAGGCCCTTTATGCATCTTTTCTGAATTACTCTGAGCAGCTCAGGACTCAATGAGAATCTATTAAAAAACATGGAGGTCAATGTATGTATGCGACTTTGTTTTCCAACTGTAGTTTTAAAATGCAAAAGAAACTTAAGAAAAGATTTAGTGCAATTATAAAGCCTGTACTGGAATAATTTGTAAGGTTTTTGGAACGTTCTTTTAAATTCAGACAGTGCACAGCTCATTCAAAATAAAACTTCATGGTAGTGTCTGCTCAGAAAGAGCCCTGTGGTGGTGAATATGAGAAGAAGCAGAGTAGGTGGTAACTATACAGGTCTGCTTCGCTGCTACCAAAAAAAAGAATAATACTTGGGGAACCATGCCCTAAAAAATGCCACAAAGAGTTGAGCTCCCTGTTTACATATCCACTAGTATGTGAAAGAGGGAGGAACACTGCATAGGTATTTGTTCCACCTCCTAAGTATCTGTTGCTTTGAAATATGCAGCACAAGACATTCCGTGGAGGCAGCAAATGTCAACTACTCTGCTTTCAATACTACTTCTGTAAGGGACAGCATCTAGTTATTTTAGCTGAGTGTCTGATAAATATTTCTTAAGTAATATGATGCGGATGTACCTTCTTTCTTACAAACATGCAAAGAATCATAAATAGCTTCTTCCCACACTAAAACAATGTGAACTATTCAAAACAATTCTTATTCCATTTGATAACAAAAAGTAATACCTTGAAAATTTTAGTGAACTAAAAACGCTCTACTTCCCAAAATTCAGCTCAGATCAGTGTTTTCATATTGTTTTCAGGTTCAGGTTTTCTCTCTATTTTTTTATTCAATTTTCATTTTTTTTACATTAAGCTTAACATCTAAATCTAAGAAATTTACTTAAAGAGATAGAGCATATTTTGACAATTTCTTGATATCATCTGGAAAACAATGGATTGGATTATTTTTTCCTTTTTTCCTTTTTTTTTTTTTTTTTTTTTTTTTTTTTTTTTTTTTTTTTGTCTTTTTAAATAAACTAAAGCTATAAAATTCCAGGTCAGCTTCCTATACCTTCAGTAATCAACATAAAAAATACAGATACTTTTACCATAAGTAAAACCAGCTGAATTATCTCATTAAGATAAATCAATTATTGATTGTATGTTCTTCTAAGTAAGCATTTTAGTGGAAAGGAGGCATTATTTTCTGCACATATGAGCAACTCTAGGTAAGCTTCAAATCGGAGTGCATCTTATTAGCATTGACTAGTTCTATAGAAGCAAAAACTACATGTACCTTTCTATATAGTAGATCTGTGATCTCTGATCTCTATTTTTTACCTTGAAGAATACATCTCTTTGCAGTTAAGAAGCAGTTTAAGGTTGCAATTTAACACACGTTCTATTGTCAGGAAAATATGGCTTTGGCACAAGAAGTAATTTAGTCTCCCTCCTACCTTCACATAAGTTTCAGTCATTTATTCGGAGTCTTTAACTATAGTTCTATGGTCAAACAGTTAATTTATACTGATCTAGATAAATCCAGAAATATATACATATATACGTATAATCACTCTGTGTGTGTACAGATTTATGAATGTACATATATTTACAAATCTACTTTAATCCAAATAATCCCACAGTTGAGTTTGTTGCCCAGACAGCACACTGTCCTTTATAGCACAGAAGAGGAAATAAGCAGCAAGAACCTCAAAGGAGGGCAGTGATATTATTAACTATAGTCATTTTAATTTGTATATTACAGGAACTACAGTTGAAAGACTGTAAAATAAAAATTATCAGGCAGCAACTGAACTTCTACACTGCCTGATAGTCTAAGGGCTCACTGATGATACTAACATATGCAAAAGAAAAAAAAGACTTCAAATGTTTCCAAGAAATACTAAACTTACATTTATAATAATATACTTTTAATTTAATTTAAACTGACATTAAGAAAAGTAGTCTTTTTAGTGAGCGGAATATTGTTTGTTCCCAGTCAGAGGTACTTATAAAATTTTCAAATTGGTAGATTTTACCTTGCTTCTACATGGAGATTGAAAATAAGAAAAGAAAAAAGGCTTTTGTAGTTCTTTTCAATTGTGACTGACCTAGTAATCTATTTTAATTAACTGAATAAATTGAAATTAAGAAAATATTATCTTTGCATATGCAGCAGAGGCTACTCTTTCTCATAGCTACTGTAGCATTTACAGCAGATGTGCTCAGCGACTTTCACAGAGAGGTTAGTTTGCCATCAAATTTTCAGAAATATATGCTGGAAAACAAAAGATAATTGATTTTGATCCATTTTGGTCAGAATTACAGTTGGTTAATGACTTCTTTCTACTGCCTTATAATATAAATTATCACAGCATCTTGAACAACAAGAGGTTTCTTTTTGTAGTCTGCAAAGATAAGGCCAAAACAATGTATTTGTTTTGCATATCTTCTGAATAGTGAGAATTACTGATTTGCACTTGACACCTTCTTAGACTCCACATGCCATTTTTATTGCTGCTTAAGTGAGGCATTAGTTTGTTCCTGAGGAACTCAGTCAGAATTGCATTTGCTTTCATCAGTTTTACATTCAGTCCAGTCTCTAGACTACCTAGGTTTCAGAATACCATTTAGGCATGTCCTTAAGTGTCAGCAAGAGTTAGGCAGACCTAGAGTTTTGTTTAGATGTAACAACGCGTTGACATGTTCTTCAAAAATCAGGTTAAAAAAACCCAACAAACTACACCTGGAGAATCATCATTTCCATTTGTTTGGTTTCTGACTTCTGCAGCACCGACTACCTGCAGACTTTGGGAAATGTGCAGGCTTGGAAACATGGTTGGTAGCAGGGACCTTTCTGTGTGCCTGGTGCCCTGATTTGTAACATTAAAATACAAACAAAAAAACCAAAGGGGAGAGGCATGTCTGGAAGAGACAAATACTATATCATTCTCTTTCCTTTTGTTTTGCATTATGCTTACTTATTTGATAGCCTTGCTTGTCCTTGATATGTTAAAGAAAAATAACGATAGTGTCAGCTTTTCCCTGTGCAGCTGCTGTTAATGAACTTTTCCACAAGAAGAAACTCTAGGGACATGACAGCTTTGCCTGATGTCTTTCCCTGTAGGTCCACAGAGAGAAATGGCTTTGGAAACCATCTCAGAGATGATTAAAAGCCATTTTGACTCTCTCCAGGAAATAAATGAGAAAAAGCTGGAGACTCCTGGGAAGAAAGCATGAAGTACTAATGGAAAGGTACCAGTAAAGAACGTCAGCCCTGACAGGAAGAACATGCTCATTAGCAGACATTTTCAAAGAGAAATTAAAAATAAATAAGTAAATAAAAGCAGGTGAATGAGTTAAAATCCCTGGATTTCAGTTATCTCAACAGTAAGCTTCAAAGAGGGAGATTCACATGATGTTCCAGTGAAACAGCTATGAAAAGTAGCAGGTATTCAAAATTAATAGTGAACACTAAACAACAAGGCATGCTACTGTGGAGAACTTGGACCAGCCGTGTGGGTGCACACAGGTGCCATTCAGTGAGCAGAAGGTTGTTCCAGACCCTACATCAGTTATTGATACCCTCTGCAACAAAAAGAAAAAATTGGGGTTGTGGGTGTGGGGTTTAGTTGGTGGGTTGCTTTTTTGTTTGTTTGTTTTTGTGTGGGGGTTTTTTTTGTTGTGTTTTGGGTTTTTTTTTTTGTTTGTTTGTTTGTTGTTTTTTTTTTCCATGTGGTTGGACTCGATGATCTCAAAGGTCCCTTCCAACCACTAAGATTCTGTGATTCTGTGATCTTCTGCACCCTGAGCCTAACTAATAATATGAGATTTACCTGCCTGGAGGCGGTAGGACTGGGACGACCTGGGAGGACGTTTCCAGTACTGCAATCAGAGGCCACACCGAAGGCCTCATCTTCTGCCTTTGTACTGGGTTCACCTGACAAGGGGCCTGGGTCAGAAAGGGCAAAACGCTGCCCATGAAATATGACAATAGCAAATAGCGTGTTTCTTGTCTCCTTCGTACTTTGGCATAAAGGATCGTAGCTTAACAACAGAATATGAACGGCAAAGGAACCGATGCACTTAATTGAATCGACTACGAAAGACAGTTTGTGTATTGAGTTGGTGGGAGCTGACAGACCTGCTGGTACCTGGGTGCTTCTCACCTCCCCACAGCCCGGTGGGCCACAGGACTGAGGGAGGCAAAGCTCGCCTCTCAACTGCAAGGCTAGTGACCAACTCAGACAAAACAAATGAAGGGAAAGAAAGAAAGAAAAGAAAACTTTCCACATTATCATACGTGTTTCACAGAGGTGTTCAAAAAGAAGGAAAGCCCAATAGTATGATTTTAAGGATTGTGCTTCCTTTGTTCTTCCAAAAATTTTGCACAGGACTCCAAAAGGTATTGTGAACAAGAGATTATAACAAATAAAACATACTACACCAATTGTTTTCTCTTTTAGCAATCACATATGCTAGTACAGAAAACCGTGACCAAAAACAGGATTTCAAATTAGAATGTAAATTCTAACATTAAAAAGAAATCCCTATTGTATGAAATCAGAATATGAAAGGAATATACTGAAGAAAGGCAGTCACCTGTTATCTAAAAAAAATAAAAGAACAGCTAAAAACAAGAACAGCTTAGTCTTCATCAAAGAGCACAGCAAGATAAATTTTAAAATTATATAGAAACTGGAGTACAACACAACAGTTCCTGTTTGAAATAGTCATTAGAAGCAAATTGATAATTTACATCACTAACCTGTCTATATGAAGCATAACTGTTTTCTATTAAAGGATGTTGGCACTTATTAACAGAAATCCTTCTACTTAAAATAGTCACTGGAAGGAAATTTCAAATAAAGGGTTTTGAACAAGTTCACTTATCATTGCTCATCCTCTGTAATATAATTTTGCTGATTTGTACAGCGTAGCACTATTCCATTTCTAGTCTCAGGAAAATACAGTCTGGCACTATATCAACAAGATCCAGCTCCACCGTGCACAACTTGGAAGTCTGTAGCACCTTCTTTAATCTGATCCAGAATCCAGCTTCTTCCAAGAACAACTGTTATATATATGTGTGTATATACACACACTCATATATATATCCTTTCTTTAGTACTACTAGATACTTAGCTTAGGCCTGACCCTGAAAATAAGCAATGCAGCATTTTCAAGGCTTCAGCCTTTTCATTTAACAGCTGTCTCACTATATACCTTATTGCTTGCTATCAGGAATACTGGATACAAATGAGAACACGAGGGCAAAATTAATGTCCACCACCACTGACTGAGAACAAATTGTTTAATTATAATCTGAGTTACTTTGGCATTGAAATTGAATAATAGATAAGCAACGCAGTGGAAAGGGACTGTACAAATATACACTTTTCCCTTCAAAATAACCATTTTATTTTACTGCTTTTTAGCTATGTCCCATAGAAGGCCATGAAGATAAACCACCAAGGCTGAGAACATGCTAAACAAAGTCGAGCAATAACAGGAGCCAAGATATATCACACATTTCAGAGTGTCTAATAAGTGTCTATTAAAAAGCTGCCATTAGAGCTAACACTTATTTTAGAAGGTTTCTTCTTTACCAGTGTTCACAATCAAAATTAAGGTGTGGTGCTATATGGTGCTAAATAATAGTTAAGCATTGGAATTGAGCACACTTTTATTTGGTGGTTAAATTAACTGGCTGAACCAGAAATGTACAGAGCATAAAATTCAAGAATAGCAACCCAAACAAAAAACAAACAAAAAAAGCAGGAAGAAAGCTGACACAAAACAGCATAACAAGCTTTTTCCATCTTTAAATGAATGACTAAATATCAATCTGTCCTCTACAAAAAGGGATGCAATAGGTTAAGAAATCCCTTGTTACAAAGAGACTAGGAACTTTGGTTTGAAGGCTTGCAACACATGTTACTCTTCTGTCAAAGCAACATGTGTATTATGACTGGCAAAGAATAATGAGTAAACAACTGGAAAAAAACCCCACTATTCCATCAGTTTATATTTCCCTAATCATATGTAAAGAAAAAGAAGGTACTCTTCAGTGACATGTATAAGCAAAAAAAAACTTCTTCAAATCCATCCTTTACCAGAAGTAGCATTACATGAGAATCCAAGCTTCCAAAGAAAGAGGACAGAAAGACAAAAAAACCTCCAAACAACCCAACCAAACTTCCCCCACATTTTCTAATATGAATAGGTAACAGAAAGCTAAAATAAAAAAAAAAAAAAAACACCCTAAGCCTTCAGAAAACTGTATACCATATTTCATTAAAAAAGTTATCTACACAGCAACTATTAATTCTGAAATATAAACAACTTTAAAACAATTCCACCAGTTTTGCTACAGAATTGTTCTTTTGCTGCAATGAAATGCTGCAGAACCTGAAAGCCATTCCCTGAAAGTCTTGATCTCAACCGAAATCTTCAGAATGATTTAGCAAGGTGTAACAGTTATGCCTCAGATGTTAATATCAAAGTGTATCTGAAAGATTGCTTAGTGCATAGTATTTCTACTAAGGCTGTCTTTGATAGCTCAAACTTCATTGATATTTAGTCATTCATTTAAAGATGGAAAAAGCTTGTTATGCTGTTTTGTGTCAGCTTTCTTCCTGCTTTTTTTTTGTTTGTTTTTTGTTTGGGTCGTTATTCTTGAATTTTATGCTCTGTACATTTCTGGTTCAGCTCCTAAGTCAGATGACTGTCATGAGAGCATAAATTACATGAAATTCCCATGAAATGAGTGTCACCAGCTGTACAATATTTTACCATTGTTTCTGCTTAGCCATTTTATTGCTTTCAGCCTTGCTGATTGTCTGCCGTTTGCACATTAAGGAGTAGGACAACCATTTGGCACAGTTCTGTATGAGAGCAGAGTTTCCCGTTAAAGACACAGGATCTAATTTTCTACATATCAACAAACAGAAATACAAAGACGTTTTGCTTACAATGTAAAGAAAAAACAGACTAGAATATTTTAGACTGTGTTCCTTATTAGATAATTATTAAAATACATGAATTATAAATATAAAACCTATTTCCTGACTATTCTGAATGCATATGTACTTTATTAAAAAAATAAAGTATCTTCCTATCATAAAAGAATTTGGGGTTTGAAGATTGGAGTCTGGCAGTGTTATTTGATTATTTCTCTTGTATAAACCTGGCTGTCCTCTGAGATGTAACTTGTGGATTGAAGGACATTCATTCTTTATCATAAAAATAAAGATGAAATGAGTGTGAGTGGGCAAAGGCCATAAAATATTGCTGAGGGGCAGTTAGGATCTTGAGGTTATTAGTAGGGGGCTTTTGAAGCTGTCACCAGTATAGCCTCCTGTTGCCAAGATATTGCAAAGGACACTGGTCCTTTCCCCTGAAGTCCTACCTTGTATTCACAAGTATGAAAGAAAGAACTGAACAGCCTTGCATTGAACTTTAAGTTCATCATGTGAAGCTGTCGAGTAGTTCCTAGTTCCTTACATTGCAATCTGACAGGCAAAATACAGGGAGTAAATAAGCTAACACGGCAAGGAAAACAATCCCTCGGTTCTAAAGTTGTTGGGGATGGGATGACCAAAGGAGTAACTATTCTTCAAGTTAGACAAGCAAAATCCTTCCCTCTTCACTTGTTCTTTGTTACTAAAGTTTGTCTGCATTGAAGATACAGTATTTCATAGTCTTTCAAAGTCTGAGGCATTTAAAAATATATATTAGAAACAAAGGTATTTTGGTCACAGTTTTAGGAGGGGATGGCCAATGACAAGACGATAGATGCTCTCCCCACCTCTCGCTCCAAGGAGAAAAAAAAATAAATTAAGAGTTTAGAAAAAAACTTTTTATGCATTTAAATAACAAAATAAAAAAGACAATAATGAAATATATATAACTGTATCAAGTTCCTGGGAAGATGCCCCCAGCAAGTACTAGGGAAGTTTGGCAACAGACAGGAACTGGATTCTGGAACACACTGATTGGGAGCAAAGGCAGACAAACAGCCAGAGTCCTCCTCAGATGTCAGTCATTGAAGAAAGAGAGCCACAAAAGAATCAGCAACAGAAGAAGTGCTGACCAATTGCTTTCTCAGCTTTTATACTCAGTATGGCAGATGGGATGGAATACACTATTGGTCAGTTTGGGTCACGTGACCCTCCTCCCCACAGATGCAAGCCCTCCACAGGGTAAACAACCAGATCAGCTGACCCTGGCAGTTACAGCAACAGATATAGGCCAGAGCCTCTATCACTGCACGCAATCCCAAGCCAGGACAGACTGTTAATCTAAACGCTCAGCACACAGAGATTTCTTCTATGGTCTCAGTTGCCATCAGTATTTGTGCTGATTGTATGCACAGGTGCCTCATTTCTTTTCTGGACTGGCTTGTGAGACATTACATAGCAAGTCACACAGGGAGAGAGGGGATCATTGGCCACGTGGCAGCAGCAACGCTATGGCTCATACCTGATGTAGGAAAATGTAACTTCTTGCTGGGTTCCTCCAAGCCAAAGACAAGGCCTTTCTACTGCCACAGAGGCAGATGTAGCAGGTCAGGAGATCTGTAGGTCCAAAATTGACCATCATCTCTCATTTCCATCAATAAAATCATGACTGGCCCAAATTCTCCCCACTTGATTTTAAGGGCTTGAGGTAACTATAATGCTCTTTTTTAAGTCAGAAGAGGCAGGCAACTCCAAAGATTAATTTCAGTTCACTTAAGTTATCTATGAAGAGGCTTATCCTACTCATCTTTGTAGGCTGAACTAAGGTACAAAGCCTGGGCATATTTTGCATTCTTCTTAATATATAATGCAGAAAAAACTTACATAGATACTTATATTTGTGTATAGATACAGCAACTGTATTGGATTGCATTTACTAGTACACTAGTAAAATGATTCTAAACTGCTTTAACAGTATAATATCTTAACATATAAGAAACCATTTTTCTAAAATGTGAGCATAAATTGTACAGTAACTCATGCAAAACAGAATAAGTTATGCAAATAGCATTCTTTGAATTAAGTGTTATGCTCTAGAGTATGCAGCACACACACTGAATACTTGATAACAGGAAGAGACTTTAAATTTACATTATATTCAGGCAATGATCATTTGTGTTGCACTTTTCTGACCATCAGAAAATGACTTGCTGAACTTCAGTGCCCCTTTACCTCTGTTCTGTTTTGAAAATCAAGTCACATGGGATCAACTCAAAAATCTCATAATTATGACTTGACATTAGTTTGACAGCTGGAGCATGCAGTGTGAGCATAGCCTGGTTGATCTGACATTCTGAAGCATAAAAATGCAAAGCCACCTGAGAAACCACATGAAAGGAACTCCACTACCCTAGACTGCACATATTAGAAGACTTTGAAGCTCCCAACATAAACTGACTTGAAACCTTTCCTTGTCTGTGATGAAAAAGTAGTACTGCCCGGCTTTCTGGCAGAAAGGTGAAAGTTTCAAGTAAGGTCTCTGCGTTAGTCCAGAATTACCTTTCTCAGGTGGTAGCATATCATTTAAACTAAGGTCACAGTTAATATGCACAATCTCCTAAAAACAAGTAGTAACATTTGCTTGCTTACTATATTAAATAAGGAGATTCTTATTATTGAATTTAGAAAATAGAGAAGCTTAATTCACTCCTTAAGGCCACAAATACTCTGACGTGTTCTTAAAAAAAATCAAATCAGAGTTTTGACTCACTAGGTTGATTTTTACATTACTACCCATTTCATGCAAAGAGAAAAATAGAACTTCACCTTCATATGAAACTAAGTGGGGTGTTTATATGCCTGTAAGTGCACTATGTGGGTCAGCATCCAGATAGCATTCAGTATTTTCCACTTGCAAAATTAAGAAAATAGACACATGATAAATGTGCTTTATTCATTGTACTTGGTATTATTTAGAGAAGTCCATCCCTCTAAAAAGATGTCATCAATTTCCTGACATATGCAAACACAGCTCCTACAGACATGACTTCTTGTTCTGCCCAATTGGTCCCCCAGAGTAGATACTTCACAGTGCAGACTATATGGTAACCTATACCGGTCTCTCTGTGTGGCAACTGGTATTCTTATATTTTGTATTCTACAGCTGTTTTCATTTCTATTGCTTTGCTTTTCCAGGACCAGACTGCTTAGTATTGCTACTTTAATTCTGAAATGGGCATTGTAAAACATAAAGGAAGCTTTTTACTGTACACCAGAGAAAACTTTTATATTTGATTCCAGGCAGTATTGCAAAGGCACAAAATGCCAACAAGATAAGATGAAGAATTGAGCTACTTTAGGACAGGCAGTGTATTTTCTTTATCTGATACTAGTCTTTATATTAGCTCAACAGAAGGCTAAAGAAATCAGCTTAATCTATGGCACTCTGCTTAATATTTGCCATTTCATACATTTGTGCAAAAAATTCTGAATAAAGTTGAATTACTTTATCTGCTATGTGGCTTTGTGACCTATGAATAGAAAGGCTAATAGGAACCTCTATTAAGATCTTTATAATTACTTTCTGTAATAGAATTGACGTACCTCCAAAACTTGCATTTAGTCTAGGTAGGAAAAGAACACATTAAAATCAGATCATTTTAGATCAGTAATATCTTGGATAATTTGATCTCTGTAAAACTGTAACTTATTCTGAAAGCTTGTATGAAACCTAACTGTAAATGTTTTTCTTTCTACTAGACTCAGCTACAATCAGAAATGTAAATGGATTTAAATATCAATGAAATAATGTTTACAAAACACTGTTCTCTTGAAGAAGACAATGGAAGAAGTAACTGAAAAGGCATAATGAACTTGTCTTGCAAGCTGTTGCTAAGTACCTCTGTGGATCTTCTGCTACGAATGCATTATATGCTTTGGGAGGCAGAAAGTGACACCCAAAATAAGGCAAGAAGAATGCATGATAATCACATTAATAAAAGCCCCTGACATGATAGGTCTGCACAACATATTTAGAAAGGTGACACGTTGGCTAATCTAAGCACCTCTCTACTGCAATAGAGCTGCCACTAAAATGAACAAGTAGTTATAACAAGTACCTATAACTGCTTAGAACCTTTTTCTCCCCAGACTGGGGTGTGGGGGCAAGAGCAGAGAACCTGAAAGTTTTTGAGATAATCAGGGGAGACTGTGAAAAGGAAATTATAACTAATGTTTTTAAACATGACTGAATACAGTCTTTCATCAAGATCTAAGTCTCCAGGTATAAAATTAGAGATTTATATTATCCTTAGTCCAAACTCACAAGCTCTGGCATGTGTAGGTTTATAACGTTGCCACCCTTAGTGTCTGCCCTTCTTCTCCATCGGAAATTTACCACAGCAGTGTTTGTGGAGTCAGATAATGCTGTCTCTTCAGCTGCTGCAGCTTACAGTCGATACATTCACATGAACCATGCTCTTTGTCAGTTTTAGCTAGTAGTGTGCACAATGAACTATAACAGAAGTTAATGTGTTGCAGTAGAAGCAAATGTGAACCTTAAACCTCATTCCTCAGCAGTTTTTGCTGGTTTAGTGTTGAACAAGCTGAGGCATTAGTGTATATTTTCCAGCTAGAGCTGAAGTGCAGCGGTGGGTTAGGGCAACATCATAAATTGTGCAACATTGGCTAAATCCCTCACATTAGATGAGACTGGAGGTCCAGCTGTTTTATGGACAAGCTGTCTGTTTTCATACCTGTGTTTCAAACTGTCCCTCATTTTTAAACCCTTTATTCCTTTTCTTTCTCAAGTTAATGGCATTTAAAAATCAACAACCAGAAAAGCAATTTGTTATTTCAGTTATTTGAGGGTAAAGGAAAGATTCTTGTTCTTTCTACCTAGTACGCCTTTTAGTTTTTATTAATTAATCCCTGTTTCTTTCTGCTACAGCAGTTCATGAATACAAAGATTTTAAAATCAGACCTTCCATTGATTATTGATGGTAAGTGAGCAAAAAGTGAATTCAACATGATCTGCTGATATAGGTGTTAACTCAAAAATATTTACAGTCCTAAAATACATTTATGTGAATTAAGTTAGTATACATTCATCATATACAATCTCCCATAAAGTGCCTTTAAAAAAAAAAAACAAAAAAAAAAAAGAGAGACCCACAAAACAGATACATTTTAACAGCCTAAGCTGTGACTGTTGTAGCTGCTGGATGTATTTATTGATGTGTATTTTCTCATTTTGTCAATTTGTTTTCTTTTTTAGTTCTGCTACTCAATAACTGTAATTAAAAGTCCCTCATTATATTTAATTGCTTATATTTTCTGTGAATTTTGTTTATTCCTGATTTTAAGAAAGCTGTTAGCCATTTCAATTCACTGACTGAACTTAACTAATGAAACTTGAAGTGTTTCCTTCCTTCCATTTCCTTTTTTTTTCCTCATTGCATTTAGAAAATCCATTCCTGTTCCCCTCAATCCTTTCAGTTAGCATGCTATCACAGTGATTATATTATTCTTTATCTCCTTGAGTATCACATTTCCTGTATTTTCTGTGTTGGCTCTTTTTGTCTTCTATAAATCTTGTGGCAAAATAATTAAAATGGCTCAGAACTTTCACATTTTTCTCTGTGCTACCATACAATCCAAGAATGAAACATTTTCAAAGGTCTTCTCAAGATACAGAATGTGCCTTGTCACCTAAACACAGAGAAGCATATTTCTGAATTCGAAACACATGAAGCCCAGTTCTGCTGTATTACAGTATTGTAAATTACTGCATTGAAACCCTAACCAAATCTAAAGCAGCATTGTTCTCAACTCTATTAAGTCACCCTTTATATAGAATATGGAAGGGGTAAGAGGGAAAGAGTAGGAATACATGACACTTTTCTAGTCTACTGATATTTAAACCTATTTCTGAAACAACAGCCAGATCTTCAATTGAATTTGTCATTCTTGCTTTGACAAGCAACAATTTCTGGCCTGTTGTCAGAATGAAATAACAAAGCACGCTGCTAGATGAAGAGCTGAAACTCAACAGAAAATAGAAATTTACAGATGACAACAGTATATTAAAGAATGAAACTACAGGTGACTGATCACATATAAAAGCCAATTAATTAAAAACTAATTTCACATAGCATTTAAGTTTTGTTATGCATTTTTCATATGGTTCAATGGTTTTCTTAGATCAAGCAGTAACTAGTTTTTTATTATCCTACAGTTCTCTCCCAGGGAAAAAAAAATGGAAAAAGTCTTTTGAAAGATTTGAAACTCTTTAATATGTTAGTATTTTATATGGGTAATTGTAAGAATGGTTTTATTTCATATTATTTCCTACAGTGATCTAAAAAATGATAGACTGCAACAACTTACTCTTCTAGCAGTACTGTACATTGCATGCTAAGACAAATAGCATAATGAATTAACTAGTTGAATCTTATAATGAAGAAACTCAATTTCTACTGATAAATAAATGTAAATTCAAAGTTGACAGAATGATCTAAAATTTATGCCAAAATAAAGCAGAACCTGCTTTTCTTCTTTTTCTCAAATACTGGCTGAAGCACAGGGCATTTCCAGAAATTTAATGAACTGACTGGATTTAATGACCCTTGACTGCAGTTCATACCTTCAGCTTCTCTCACTGATTATTAATCCCCAAGAAATTGTCTGTGTTTTAGTCACAACTGTTTATGTACTGAAGTTCTTTGAACGGTTTGAGTCAATTTTAATCTTAAGAGATGACGTCAATCAAAGTATTTGAGGCTATAAAACTTTTTTTCACTTGTGAATATGTGCAGTGGAAGAGCTTCAAGTTCTATTTGCCCGACATGGCACCAAAAATGCTACAAAGCACACCCACGCTCCAAGCAGGCTGGCCTAGGTCATTACTAGCTACATTTCCACTTTGCTCATAGTTTCTGCTTGTCAGAGGTAGCTCTCCCCATCAATGGATTATGGAGCCCAGTTTCCACAATAGACTGAATTGTGTGAATTAAGTGATGTCCCCACAGAGCCTTCACTTGGGTCAGTATTATAAATCAAAGAACTCAACATTCTAAATGAAAAACTTTTACTTTTCTGCCTTTATGTGTGACCTTCATTGTACAGATGTCTCTCACCTTTCACAAGCTTTCAAGCTTAGATGTCAAAACTTGACACCAAAGGAACTAACAGCGTCTTTAATGATACCAAATTATACTCTAAAAAGCACGCAGAGAACCTAACCTGTTCAAACAACGTTACACTTAAAGATTCTGAACTACCTACAATCGCAATGACATGTAAACTTCTCCAGAAAAAGTGAAATGAAGGTGTAACATCAACACTGCATCCTGTCAGAAAATAAAAACGCAATGGAAAAGACAAGAAGTTTCAATTAAAATCTGATATATGCTCTAAAGCTGATGCAAAGGCATCGTCTTTCTGTTGTGCCTGTAGTCTCCTATGACACAGGTCTTCTGGTTGTCATTCTTTGTATACGAAACACATACAATAAACTCAACCTGAAAACTGTAAAATTAAAAAATAAATGGATGGTGTCTGTCAAAATGTGCAACTGTCTTTCTTCCTTTATGTTATCTGATTCCAAAAATCAGCTTTACAAAAACAAGAATATGCTTATTACTTTCTACAACCATAACACCATCAAAAAGGTGAGAATTAAACTTCTCAGTTATATACCCGATGCCAGGAGTTTGCTTCCACTGTAGAGAAATCAGGACATGTACCTGTAGAGTCACATACCAGGAGTCTCTGAAAGGAAAGAAAGAGATCTTAAATTGTAATGATGAAAGTAACCTGGGAAGCAGTCTGCAGAGACAGAAACAGCTCTGAAAGACATGAAAGACCAATCCAGAAGATTGTGATTGTTCTTGAACCCATATCTGGAAATCCTGTGGCTTACAAATTGGTAACTCCTACTGACTCAATTGAAACAGGGGCAATAGCAGAGATGAAGTCACAGAGGGATCTTATGGGGCCAACAATTGACAACTCTGTTATACTTGCACAGATATGCTGAAGACCCTACATTAAGCCCAAGGAAAGTATGTGTCCCAGTTACCTTTTTACACAACCCAAATGTCAAGGGATTGAAACTGAGAACTAATTAACTAGAAAAATAAATGTTTACTGCTGTTCAACAGACAGATGAAAGGCGTCTTTGCCTTTCCTCAGTTTTCTTGCCACTGCTGACAGTGGTTAAACAGTCAAAGCACTTTAGAATGAGCCCTCCTGCTCTATGTCCATGCGTTTTCCAGGGCTGGCACAGTCCAAAAGACAAAAAAAAAAATAAAATTGTTGCCAGCCTTGCAGTAAAGTCCTTCTTAATGTGGGATTTCTACCATCTACACATGATTACATGCTCATAAACTTGCAGCCATATAACAGCCCTTGATATGAGTCTCTCACTAGGTCACTGATCTATGCAGATTCACACCAAGATGACTCGGCACTGCATTAAACCTTCAAATGTATTTCCACTGAATGAACACCCTTCTCATTTCCCTTAACTTCACTTTACTATTGAACCATGCTAGCTGCTTGTCACTGCAGACAAAGTGACCTTTTATTGTGAGTACACTTGTGAAAGTTCTCTCTTCATGTTTACGAGGGGTTATTATCCTTAAACTCATAACTTCACTGTTTCTTATTAAATACTCTTACAGTTGAGGTCCTAGAACTATTTTGTTTTGTTTTGCTTTTCTCCCCCCCTGTTTGTGCCAGCAGAGATTTCACACCTCTATGAAAGTTATGCCCCTCCAGGAATATTCTGGTAGGATTTTTTTGGCTATTCTCACTTTTCACTATGAGCAGATATTGCTACTCCACCTCCCCACTTGAACTCTAACAATTTAAGCCATAGGATACGTAGTGATTTCAGTTGCTGTATCAGTGTGCTTATGTTTCAGCTTTTTTTATCAAAGTGTTCTGCACATGAGGAAGATTTGATACACTTTTTGTAGGCTTTTTTTTTTGGTAAGAATACTTACAACCTTCACATATGAAAATGTAAATGCCTTTAGAACTCAAAAGACTTAAGACATAGGAAAAACAAGAAAAAAATCTTTTTTAATCTTTATAAATCATGTTCACCACATATAAATCATGTTTTCCTTAGAGGAATCAGAACTGACAGTTGTTGGATCTTCTGACTATATGGGTTCTATGCATAGCAAATAACATTTTTATATAAAATAGCCCAAACCAGTTCTGGATAACAAAAGTACGCAAAATTCCAGTTTGGTTTTGAACATCACAGGTGTACCTGACCTTATTTTCTCCAGGGGGATTTTTGCTATTAACTTCTTGATTCTTTCTTCACAATTCAGGAATAAGAAAATAAGCCAAATAAATTGAAAAACTAGGAATAGACTTTAAATGACAGGTATGCTAATAACTTAGTGGAGATAGACAAGATCAACATTATGGAGTCTAACAAATAAAAGCTAGAAAGGTGGGAAGCCAGGAACAGAGGAAAGTTATTAGCTTTAGGAGAGAAAAGTAGATGAGCCATGTAGGAAAAATCACCAAAGGTTTTTGCAAGAGAGAGATAGCAAATATTTTCTGGCAACATTGGTTTTACGAGCCAGTTTTGTGTGTCTTCAGGCAACATAACAATGAAATTAATATTAGAAGGGTAATGTAGGAGTTGTTTACACTTATCCAGAAAGCAAGTTGATTGTTTTCACTCTGCTTCTACTGTGCAAGTATAATTTGAAGGAATAAGAAAGAATAGGCAGCAGAGACCATCAATATTAAAAAACACTTAAAAAGAACATTATCTTAATTAAGAAAAGAATAGAAACGTTAGAAACAAATTTTATCTAGTCAGAGAGAGATATCTAACTGAGAAGAGGAGTAAGTTGATCAGAATTCAGAGGCTGCTCCATGGGGTATTGCATTGCTTTATATTGTGGCAAGTGCAAAGCCTTTTTGTCCTCGTCCAAAAAAAGCTATTCACATGCACACGTCCACACATTTAAACACTTGTATCTAATTAGATCTGTTTAGATCTAAATGTTTTCCTTGACTGGAATTTAGCACTATGCAAGTAGCAAGCTTTTACTGCCTTTGAAAGCACATTATATAGGCTATTGGACTGAAATTTAGGAGACAGAAATCTCTGCTGTGTTGCACAGACTCACGAACCTCAACTCTGAGCATTTGTTTTCCTGCTTAATCTACTTTAACTGCAGACATTGGGCACAACATGTATTTATTAAACCATTAGTTGGCCTAAGTGGGCTCTGATCTTAATGTCATTCTCTGTGTAAATAAAATAGGTGTTCCATGTGGGTGCTAATTATGCCAAAAATTAGGCTGGTGTAACTTAATGCAAAACTTAAGTGACTGGATTTGTTTTCAAATGTGCCAGGCACATATAGCTTGGCTAAAAATGATGGAATTCATAAGCATTTAGACAAATCTGCAAAAAGCCTTTTTTGCCTCAGTGTTCCAAATTTTCTTTCTATTCTGCCCAGAGCCAGTATTAGCTTCATTTATAATAAAATTTCTAACTTATAAATAAAATATAAAAACCTGTCAAGCTAATACATACCTGGCAGTGAAATGTTTGGGGGTTTGTTTGGTTTTTTTAAATGGATCTACTCTTTAAACTGGTATTAATTTGTGAGGGCCCCAAGGTTTTTATGAAATATATTCATGTGTAATGCATGGAAAGTATATTCGCTTATCATGTCAGTATTCTATTGCTTTTCATCTTTAAGACCTTAGATTCATTTAACAAGCTTCTTGCCTAATTATTCATTTATGAATACTAGAGCTATTCTTAACCACCTACTGCACAGAACCACTGTCGTTTTAAATGGTTACTTTCTGTAAAACACATTAATCTGAGGGGGCTCCACAGTGACAAAGGACATTACAAATGATACTTGACGCACTCCCAGAGAGCCAGCCTTGGGCTTCTACTGCACTGCACAGACAAAGATGAGTAAAACAAATTACGTGATTTCACAAGTCCATGTAGTTCTTGTCAGACTACAGACCTGTGGACAGCAAGGCCACACTGGTTATCTCCAAACATCACCTATTGTTTGTTAGCTGTATCTTTCTGCAGAGTAGCTGAGAAACAGCATGTGCAGGTCACAGTCACTCTGTCCATTGCACTGTAGCTTGACAAATCACAACCCAGTTGCAGCAAGACAGTAACTTGCCGTGCATTAGCACACTGAGAGTTGCACGCCTCTCGTTAGGTCCTGATGTATTACAGCCATCACAAGTACTCCAACAAACTGTTTCTTACAGTATTAACAGGAACATGATCAACAACAACAATAGACACTTTGAATTTACAGCGCTTATTCAATGAATAAGTGTTGTAGAGTTTTAAGGAAACCAGAATGGCCACTTCTCTGCTGCAAACTTTTGCTACTGATAACGCAGTGCAAACTGAGGAATCAGAACATTCTGGAACAGACCTAATAAACAAAAAACCAGACTTTAACAGCTGAAACGGAATAAGTGAAATATTTCAGAGCTGAGAGCATAAGTTCATTCAAGTTTCAATGCCGAACTAATTTTCTTTCTGCAATGTGAACGCATTTCTAAGAAAATCAATTACGGAATGAGGAGAAAAGTTTATACTGTACAACATAAATTAAAAATATTGTGGTCTTTGAGGCTTATTTTGTTTTCCTCCAACATTTTTTTTAAACAAATACTTATTTCCATGTTTCACCCCATTCTGTGTCTGACAGACACTTCAATTCCTTATTCCTAGCCTTAAAAAACCCCAACCCTAAGTTATCAAGAGAACTCATTATCACCATTTTTATTAACTGTGTTGATCAAGTTATTTATGTGGAACAGAGAGAAGATAACAGTAAAAAGAGATCTGCTTGCAGTCCAAAGACTGTGTGTTGCTTGACTTGCTCTCAGTTTCAAAAGTTAAATAAATTAATCTAATAAACTAACAGTTAAAAGAAATTTTTCCTTTCAAGGAATGAAGGGGGAACTCATAGGATATCTGCAGCCTGCTCAGGGTACCCACGAATACTACTAAATATTTTATTTTGTTAGTATCTCTATGACCATTAAGTTGTACAGAATTTCATAACATCGTTGAATGAAAAAAATTAGGCCAGGCCNTATATTCACTCCTCCAGGAGGAACACCTCAGTAAAGGATTTGTATTTTTGCCTCATTCATGTCTGTCTAGCAGGCAGGTAGAAAATACACCAACAATCACTATTCTCTTCTGTGAATTGGACCATGGAATTTCCTGTGCCTG